>JANTBZ010082561.1:0-41770 GCA_024741255.1 Exechia fusca | reverse complement strand
CTGTAAGGCCGCTTTAAAATACAGGCAAGGAGATAACTTTGGCCGCTATGTTGTGAAGCCACGTGTTATTTCTCATCCTGTATCATTATATGATCGACCAAAAAAATGTTTGACCACAAAAACGCATCCTGAACAACATCCGGATCTTTGTGTAATCGGATGAACCATTAACATAAGGTATAAACCCACAGAATCGAATGTTGTTTAGGATGTGTTTTTTTATGGTCAAAATCAAGTAGATTGGAATATAATATAACGGAGCCGACATTCTGAAGGCACGTTTGACTATCCGAATCCATTCATAATAGCGCATTTCCACCAACGTCACTTGTCACACTTTTATGGCGAAAAAAAATTCCGTAAACTCGATTATTGAGCAACCTCTTGACCTTTTACAATTGTTTATTCATTGAGCTTGAAGCTCTTGGAATTCCCAACGTTTTGCTATCATTCTTAATCTCATAGTGAGTTGGGTCAGCCGACAGTCGCCGTTTATGACCAAATAATTGGAATTTTTGTCATATACGTTCACTGTCGGCGCTATGTCGCCACTATGTGTAAAAGGTCGATAGCAAAACGTTGGGAATTCCAAGAACCACAAGCACAATGAATACAACATTTTGAAGGGTCAAGGTGTAGCACAATAATCCAGTGTACGTGTTTTTTTTTCGTCATAAAAGTGTGACAAGTGACGATGGTGGAAATGCGCTATTATACCTCATTTCCACTAACCGTCATTTCTCATGTCACATATCTCATAAATTTACTAAATATGTGATTATCAGCTACACATTGACAGTTATCAAATTTTATTTTATTTTCATCGATGGCATAAAATTGGCAGTCAGCTACAAGCTACAAGAACACACAAAAGACATGAACAAATTGTCGAGTAGTAGTAGGGCAATAGCAGGGATTCGAATTTCTAGTAAATTAATGAGACATGGACATGAGGTATGAGATATGAGGTATAATGCTCGAATAAGGAGGTATTCGAATTCGTCAATATTAGTCAAATCGATCATAATACCTCATTTCCACAAACCGTCATATCTCATATCTTATGCCTCTGCCCAAAACGAAGCCTATTTTGAGGTTTAACAAGTCTATAACTTGAGCACACGTTCTCGAATTGATATGTAATTTTGACACATGACACGCTTTCGATAAATACAAAATTATCTAATCCAACGTTCTTCATGTGTCAGAACGTAGACCTAATCTAATGACCTACATTGTATGTGTTATGGAGAAACCAACTAAGCAGTAGCTCGCATACCTCTTTGTACAGCACGGTGAAATTGTGCTTCTTCGCCTCCTCCTTCAGCGTGTCCTCGTTCGACGGCACATCGACCATCTCGTACAGACCGCCGCTTTTGCTCTCGTCCGAACTGATCGGCTCCGACACCAGTGTCGGCTTAATGGTGGTCGACGGCGACGGCGAAGGCGACGCGGCGGCGGAAGCCGCTACCTCGGAGCCAACGGCCAGGGCGCCGCCATTGATTGCGGCCAGCAGCGGCTTGCGCTGCCCGGTGCCGTTTACGCCCAGAAGCGGACGCTGCTCGAGCGTCACCGCCGGCTCGGCGGACGCCGACTGGATGGTCAGCGTGGGCGTGGCCGGCGGCGCATCGGACGGCAACGTCTGGATGGGGGCGGGGGCGGCGTCGGCCGTCGCTTTGGCGATGGCTTCGCGGCGGCTGCGCGGCAGCAGTTCGAAGGATAAACTGCTGCTGGATGCGGCGAGGCCATTGGCGAGGTTTTGGGTTGTGTAGGCGAGCTCTGTGTACACGGAAAACGGTTGGAGGAATTGCATTGTCAGTCAGTGGCAGTGGCAGCGAATGTGGCAACAAATAAATAAAGTGCAATGTGTGTGGCGATGCGCGATTGCAGCATCGTGTCATCGCGATCGCGAGCACAAAACAGACAAAAACAGCGAGGCGAGTTGTGTTGCATGTTGCAATTATTAACTGTCCGCTTGTGGCTGCAAATATAATAGAGACAAAACCGCGCAGTCGCAGTGCACGAACAGCATCTGCGTTTCGTTATATGCGTTGTGAATGATAAGGTGGAGGTTGTCGGAGTTCCCGAAATTCCCCGGGGGTCGAGGAAAAAACGATAAACGTTCGGAATTATAATCGAGTGCCGATTGAGAAAAATCCCCGGAATTAACTTACTATGTTATCATTTAATATTCATTTTTTGCAATATTATTGCGCGTTAAATAAGTATAAACAAATATGAACATGTGACTCGATTATTGTTAACAGTATTATGCGATAAATGAAAATTCAACCGAATACTCACTCACTCATCAGTTAACATGTAAGATAAATAATTTACGAAAAACAATTCTAGACCTGGAAATATTTGCGCGCGAAAAAGGGATGGACAAATATGAATAAGTATGAATACATGGTATTTCTCCATACCGAGATCTCTATAATACAGTCTTTAAGAACACGGTTTTATAGAACGATGAGCTCTCAAATAAATCCCCCGATTACTCAATTCGTTTAGAACACGAAATTTTTCCCAACTTATGTATAATGTATATTATTCATTATTATTTCTCCCTACTTTTTTGTGTGTTCTCTCTGATTTTGATGTAAAAAAAAAGATGCTGGAAGGTAAAATCACGACTTTCTTCGAGTGATCAGCGAATAAATCGATACAATTTCCATTAGTGCGGAATAAGACAAAAAGAACGATCGAATCGAGCATTGATCATAGTGAATTAAATAAACAAGAAATGCTCAATAAGACTCTAGATGAATTAAAATGAAATGAAATGCAATTACTCCATAAAAAAGGTATTTTTATTTTCATATGTGCTCCTTGTCTTCTAGAGCGGTTATTTACTAAATGGTTCACTAAGTCCCGGGAAAACTTTTTTATGAAGATGTTTTAGATTCCTCTACATAGTGTCATTCAAGGCCGATTCGGCGAACCTGAAATATCAAGATCACCTCCGAAAAGTATTTGGCGCTAACCCATGCCAAATCCCCATTTTTCGCAATTTATATCGACATTTTGTTGATATGACAATTGTCAGTTTTTGGGTTTTCGCGGCACCCTCTCCGCAAAATATTCTCGCATTCCCAAAATCGCAATCGTGAATCAGGAACCTTTAACCGCCAAACTTTTCTGTTTCCGTTACTATTTGATAGGCTTATTGAGGTTTTCGTCAATAACCGATACGTCGACTGCGCGCATCGTCTTCGGTGCCCCAATAGCAGGTAAAGAGTTTTGGAAAACAAAAGCGATTTTTGTTTGCGGACTTGCACAACACGTAATAAGACATTTATTTATTTATTTATTATTTATTGACATGTTTCGGCTCCAGCCGCACTTTCTTATCAGAAAACAGTGCTACATCAAGAATCGAAATTTCCTCTTCTCCATTAACCCGTATTTGATGATCCGCGTCTTACAATAAACGGCATAACTTTTAAACTACTTTATGAAATGTCATGACCATTCTTTATACCTCAGATGGCACTTCCTGAAAATGTTATAGATTCGAGAGTGGTGGCACCAGAACACCAATTTTCCCGGGATATAATGAATCATGTAGTAAGAGCACAGCGTTCTCAGGATCGAATCTACCATGCTATAGGAGGTTTAGGTGTACTCGAATCTTGAACCCACACACTAATATTGATTTATTTTAATTCCATAATCCACCCTAAGCTATTATTATCAGACGACGACCGGCTGATCTCTATATCTATTCATTGCATGAGTGTGTGTATGTTCTGTCGGTGTAATTCTAAATTCTAACGAGTTGAAATTGTTTCAGTTTGTGCACTGATCTGTTCAGCTAGCTACTAGCTAGAGCGCGAAGATCTATCTCATCATCGCATCATCGTATCGCTCGACATCGCAGTGCTGCTGCTGTTCGGCCGGTCGGACGGTCGGCCGGTTGGAGGTCAACGTTTCCATATGTACACAGCTCTACAGCACACACGCCACGCTGATGTCGCGTCCGACAAGCGCCCAGTGGCTCACACGCGCGCACTTACTCACAAAGTGTTGTAGATCGGCATGATACAGCACAAGTTTACATAGCACAACCTTGAAACCGAATCTGCATTTATTTTTGTTATGCGGTTGAGTAGCGGTGTAGCGGTTCCACAGAGCCACAGAGACAGAGGGAGAGACGTGCCTACGAATCGCGCAAGGCCAATGATGACTCGTCGTCGTCGAACGATTGCCTCAAATCAAACGTCGCAAAGATGTCACACAATTCAATAATGTGCATTTGTCGCGCGATAATTGAGTGAGACGCGCGATGTTAGTGACCTACTTTCTTGGTGCGATAATCGAATTACGTCTGCGTAAAAGGAATATCGAATCAGAGTAACATTGACGAGCGACGAGCGACACCGAAACGAGTCGCGAATGCAGCGCATATGTTTCACGCAGACAAACACAGATGCAAGTGACGCGATCATGTAATTGAAACGATTATATAGAATAATTAAACTTACTTATCGGGTCCATTCACATCAGCACTCGGTCAAACATTCATAACGTCGAGCTGGATGTACACCCTGCGTCATTGCAATTGTTACAACGTCATCGTATAGATAGAAGCCGTATTATTTACAGTTCGAGGAATATATTCACTCTTCTCGATTCTCGAGATCCTATCGTCCTAACTGTTGTGTATTTTGGCGGTGATTATGGCGACCAGCAGAAATCCAATCGGATTTGCATTCGGTGTGTTCGACAGTCATTGTGCCTCCAAAATTAAATATTGGCCGATTCGATTCAACCAAGTTTGTACACCATCGATAAATGCTCAGCTTTTAAGCTTCTGATGCTCCTACTGACAATAATAATACAATGAAATAAAATCTGTCTGTAGCAGCAGTTGTGACGCTTGGTATATTGTTGTGACGATCAATTGTGGCATTATTTCCCATGACGATATTCTGTCCTATTTGTACGATTGAAAATGGAAAACATCCATCATCATACAGAGGCAAACGATCTCGATCGCACATCATACGAGCATGCGAGATCAATCGATGACCTTTGTTAGTTAATCTGACAACACTCAAGTGTCGCGTGTACTTACACGCGACACTCGCGCAAGTACATAACACACGCACAGATTCACTCGCATATTGAGTGTAGTTGACTGCACGCGTAACGCAATAAAACCACATACCGCACTCACTCGCTGCACCATAACACTTGGTGGGTCAGAATAATGCGGTGTATCATTCGCATGGGTCACCTGATAAATATGTCACGATGCGTCGGCCAGCGTGCACGCACACGAGCGTCCATTCATATTTTCTCGCACTCTTGGCAAAGTTCATTTGCAAACAATGAACTCTGCACGGAGTGGATAGAGACGAGGGAGCCTGTCGCTTTGTGGGGGATTTCCAATCGAGTGATGATCACATGCATATGGGCGAGTGCGAATCTGCAGTAGACCGGACCAATGTTGCACCTTCTAGTTTGTGGTGATTTTAGGAAGTTGACTAAAGGATTCAAAAATATTTAAAACCCATCAAAATCTAATTTTTATTTTTGATATTTTTGATTTGTCTAACTGTTTTTATTCCTATGATTTTTGTGTTTATATACAGGGTGCGCCAACATGAATTACTTTTGCTGTGGACAACTTCTTTAAATTATTATTTTTTCACCAATTTTATTTGTTCCTTTCTATTTTATCTTCATCATGCTTCGAATATAATATATAACAAATGAGCGCCTTTATTTTGTATACAAATAATACTTTTTTCGTGAAAAGTTGTCCACATCAAAAGTTATTCAAGTTTAAAATGCTTCAACAGTTGGCGCACTCTATACTAGTGTGCTTAGTTTTTCGTGCACTATTTGAATGGCATAAAAGTAAACACGGACCAGTCTATCGAACCGACGAGAGCCCGGGCATCACAATCACAATTGATCACGCGCCGCTTCAACCGTCAGACACACACACATATGAACACTCATACATACACACACACTTTAGTACTGTACCGACCGCAAATGGCCCGTTGCGGCGACGACGTCGACGACGCAATGAGCAATTACAACACTCACTCAAACTCGCACA
The DNA here is from genome assembly GCA_024741255.1 of Exechia fusca. Classification (NCBI taxonomy): domain Eukaryota; kingdom Metazoa; phylum Arthropoda; class Insecta; order Diptera; family Mycetophilidae; genus Exechia; species Exechia fusca. The sequence goes on along the minus strand of JANTBZ010082561.1, from coordinate 35,691 downwards.
CACACACACACGATCGCACATACGCAGTCCGCCGTACAATCGGTCGATGGCCAGCCGAGGCGGCCAGTGAGTGAAAGTTTCATATTTCCATCGCGATAGACATAATATAGACACGCACATTCGAGACTCGCGATTTCGACTTCGATCACCACACGACAATCGTACTGCCTGATATGAATTGGGAAAAAATCCAGAATACTCTAGTATCAAATTTCAATAGATTTTATTGTTGTCCACGATGACACTGGTGCGGTAAATACCCATTCACATACGATCGTCGAGAAATGGGCCGATCCGAACAATGAACGGTTCGAGAAAAAACAACTGTTCAAACACCGACCGAACTGAAATAATCGGGTTGTGTTTTCCCGAACACACAAACAAGCCGGAAAGAAGAAGCAGAAGAATACTTGTCATTCTTAGAGCGTTTTATCTCTTGCTAATTCTTATTTAATCTCTTGCTAATTCATATTTCACTCACATGCGTCATACAACACGCAAATAAGATTCTATAATAAAATTATGCCAACGTTCTAGCGAGTTCGTGTCGCCTGTTATCACATGCTAGTTTCACGGGTCATGCGAGATTAGGTTGATTGCTTTCTAATTTTGACGTTGTCAACGACACGAGATTTCAATTCTTTGCACTATCGAGATACTGATAATATCTCTCCAGTTCGCTGGACGATGTGTTGTTCTGAACTTTGCGCGATTTGCATTTATACATGCTCAAAGCGCACATCAATCCATATGCTCGCGCAGAAACACCGTAAACCTCCGAAACCGGTTCTCCAAGCCGCGATTTACCAATGCCAAGAGCGATGCGTCAACCGACCGTCCGACACGACACGTAACGCGCGAAAACGCCAACACCAAATAAAACACTCGATTTCGCGTGTTTGCCGCTTGCGCGGTTCTGCTTCAAATCACAAATCTTGCGCAGAACGTGTCGAACACTTGCGAGCGGTTGGTTGTTACAGCAACGCGACGGCACGAACGGAACATTACACTCATTACACATAAAGTTGCTAGCATTATTAAGTTACCAAGAAACATTCTGAACTTTGGAGCTCAATTGCACACAAATCCGCTGTCCGAAAAACATTCTTACAGAAGTGTTATTATTCACCATATAAAACAATATTTTTGTATTATGATTAGTGTATAATATCAACGAAAAACTAGTTTTGGTAACTTTATATTGCAGCGTCCAATTCGGACGTTATCATGTTCAAAGTTCAGGCAACTGAACACAACGATGACCACATAGATCAAACTTCGCAGAGATATTAAGAAAGATATCTCGTTCTGATTCAAACAGATTTAGGTCAATTGGAGCACTCTCCATTCTGTCCAGAATGTTTCTTGGTAACTTCATATTGCTAGCAACTGTATATACACACACCAGTGTATGGCTTAATGTGCAGAAACCAGTACAAGTACTCGACAACAAGACAACAACCAGACCGCTGCTTGCCGCTTTGCAATTGGCATTTTCACTATATTATCAAGTTCTCGGTATAAACAATTGTAAATATAGGTACACCGCCGAGAACTGGTCGTACTTGCAAAGTCTCGCAGCAAACACGTCACGTTTTGCTGCCTGCTCGCATCTTCATCATCTGCACTCTGCACACACTCATCTTCCTCATACACGCACTCTGCACACTTGTCAATAACTCACCGGGCATCACCGGCCTCGGAGCACCGGCCTCAATGTTGTGCGTTGACAACAGCAACAGCAGGCAGATCGAAGCAGCAGAAGCTGCGACAGCACACCAACGACGGTCTCGTCGGATGGGCGACATGTTGATGCGTGTGTGTGTGTTTGTGTGGATGTGTATGTGACGATCTCGTTGGGCGTGTGCGACTGTGTCTATGTGCCGCTGCTGATCTTCTCGTCGTCGCTACTGCCCGCGGTTCTTCGCCAACAGAACAGCAAACTAATAAATAAAACACACACAAACACACACTTGAGAACGTCGCTGTTGCTGCTTCTGTCGTCTGTGCGTTCGTTCTCTGCGTGTCTCTGCGCGGCGGTTCTTGCTGGTTCTTCGCGTCGCGCGCTTGTATGTGATGCGGATAAAGTGGGGGGACTTCTTAATTGCAGTCGTGGCTGCGTGTGGCGTCGGAGCACACGCACAAACACACGACGAGCGGCGAACGACGACGCTCTCGAGCACAAGCAAACGGGGCACGAAAACGACGACTGAACGGAACGGTGGAACGGAGCGCTCGCGCGCGGGCAACCAGCGCGATTTATTCTCGAATGTTTACTGAACCGCTTCGCCAGCGAACGCAAAGCGAGTGCTGCTGGTCGGTTGGTCGGGTGGCGTCGTGTGTGTGCGTGTGTGTGTGTGTATGTGCCCGGCCGTTCGTGTCTGTCGTGTCTCTGTGTATTATGTATTAATGTAGGTATATGTGTGTGGTACGTGCGTGTGTTGTGTACTCGACTGACTTTATTCCACAATGGGCACCTCTATAAATCGGTGTATGAGTGTATGCGCGCCGCGTAAGCTTTATGTACACCAATACAACAACGGCAAGTCTGTGTGTGTGTCGTTGATTCTAAATGGGGCAACACGGGGCCAGCGCAAGCAACCGCCGCATACATACCTAATTGTATTATGTTTCAATTGCGCATCAATATGCACGCACACACTGAAAATGTGTAATGCCCAAACAACATTCACACACACTTGCACACACACTGTTGTATTATAGTTGTTGCTTGCACCTCCTGACACACGGATAATATGTTGGTGAAAATTCACTTTCGCACATTCGGGATTTATATGACAATAAGACGACAAGGAGGTCCTCTGAATAACTATAACAGCCCTATTATATTGGCATTGGCGACCGAAACGTACTGTTGGATAATTGCACAAATTAGAGCACAGAAGCAGCGACAGCAGCGAAACGGAACGCACGACGCACGGCAGCAACACACGGCCGTCTCGGTCGGACACGGTGAAGTTTATGTGTCGAATGTCGATGCAGTCGATGTCGATAAGTTGGAGCATAGCCGAGCGAATGTCAATCGAGCTTCATTATAAATATATAGCCAGAATATTCAGGAGGCGATTTTAATGTTTTCTAGATACCGAGGCGAACTCGTCGTCCTTTCTAGCGATTTCGTACATATTTTGCATATTGTATATTATGTTGGGTGTGAAAATGTTTTCGTTATTTTCTACAATGATTGTCAATGCATCCGAATGATTTCTTGCAGAGTGGCTGGCCCCTCGAATCTATCTGACAAAATGAACATCAAATGTCATCATTATGGCCCGAATTTTCAGATACTTTATATTCGTTTATTGGCCCTGGAAAAAGTGGCTTGAAAACAAAGATGACGCGAAACAATTCATTACGATTTTTGAATGATTTTAAATTCAAATTATTCGATAGAATATCAAATAGGGTGACGTTTTCAAAATATAAATATTTTTACCATAAAGTGTTGTTACTGTGGAATTTTTATCGACCACAACTAATTTTCCCTCAATTTGTCTTTTTTAGGCAACCAAATTTCACTTGTTTGAACTGAATGTTTGTCTTTACTGGTGACCAAAATCCATCCAGAATCTAGCGATAATTTCACAAAAATGCACGGAACATTTATTTATGAATCATCATATCACGACAATTGTTTAAATAATTGTCTGTATGGATCAGATCATATCACAATTATAGTATGCGTATCATTTCACGCCAGTGTGTGAACGCTTTTTAATAGACCCTAAAGTTTTTGGTCATCAACATGAAATCAACAAACACGAGAAAAGCTCAAAACCTTACAATCGCTTGCAGTTCATTCTTCAGTTTGCGACAATGAACTGTAGTAAATCTAGGCGCAACATATTAGGTTGGGAAATTAAAATATAACATGTTCCGTCGAATAAACACAAATCTCCCGTTCGCTCTTGGAAGATTTTCTACAATCTTGAACTTTTTTTGCATATGATATGCTCACAGCCACGGCATTTTAAACTGGTTTTCCGAATTGAAACGGTGCAAAGTGTGGAACATGATACCACCCCCAAATCACCCACAGCCACAGCATATCGTTATCGTGTATCTAGTTTCAAGCGCCTTTTTCACGTTGTGTTCATTGGTCTCGGTGGTATACTTACGTTAACATACGTTGAAGTTTGAACATATGTTACGATTCTGATACTCGGATCAAGTCTGCACGAAGCACCCAACTTCAATAACACTCTCTTCATCGCGTTGGATCAATGTGGATTCAAAAAACTTCAATTTTATTCAGCACAAAACAGAAAATACAAAAAAACATTACCAACGACAACGAAACGAAGTCGGAGTAGTTTACAGCTGTGTAAATGTATGTATGAGTGTGTGCCTGTGCCAGTAGTGTGGTGGTCGCGAATCGTCTGTTGGATGTTGGATGTGTAACGATTTTGTGACATCAAGATGGTATTCTACTGGCATTTAGTGTTGAGTGGTTTATTTGCATGCGATTTTGTGGATCATTTTGTGTATTGTTTGTATATTGTTTGTAATTCGAAAATTTATAAAACCGTTTGATACCATTAAATTGATTACAAGTTTATGGGGTGATTAAAATGTATTGTGTGTGTGTGGGTATGCTCATATGCAGTATGTACGAGCACTTGGTTATATATTGTATACTTTAAACCAAACACGTTTGTATAGTATGTATATGTTGTGTATAATTATATTGAGGTAGATTCTTTCCAGCCGGTTGTCCTCGTGTGCAAATTGTGTAGATTACTCTCTGTGCTGTGTTTTTTGTGTAAATGCGTATGAATTGACACGGCTGCGATGCTAGCTATCCGTGTATGGTTTGGCAGTGTTCAATTGTATTTATACTAGTTGGATGTTCACTATTGGTCAGATTATTATGAATGTGTGGTTTGTGGTGGTGAAAGATTTGCATTTTTGAGGGTGTGGTTGTTGAACTGGTACTACTATTGAATGTATTGATTTGAAATCGGCTCTCTGGATGAACGGCATTATCAGTAAGCTGCTACAGTTTGGCCGCGAGAACGTCGCAAGCACGCAAAAATAAACAAAATATACAACATAGAAACAAAAACAAACTAGATATATAACAAACAACGAACCTATCAATATTTTCAAATAAAAAATATTCGAAGAAAACTTTACAAACTACTATCACATTATATTGAACGTAACATGAAATGCGATGGAGTCGGAATTATCGAACGTTATGAAAACGCAAATACGCTTCGTGGAGCGCTCTGAGAAAACGAGAATGTTGTGAAAAACATGGCCACACCCTCGTTAAGCATCCCTCATTTCGCTCCACATTGATGTGTAGGTGTTTGTGTGTGCGTGTACGTGTGAGTGTGAAAGATCGTGATCCGCTTTGCTGATAATTGTGGTCTGTTTTTGTGTCTGCGATGATTTTATGAATTTGTCTGTGTACGGTTGGTTGGTTTAGATTTAGAGACATTCAATCTACCTATATACCTAAACATAATACAATACTAAATGCGTCTATTGAAAATGTGTGTCGATCAAATAATATTGTGTGTGTATATTTTTCGTGTTCTAGTTTTAGAAGGTGTACAATCTATTACATTTATATGTTTAATTTTGAATGGTGTGTAATATGTATACATCCAAACCTCGTTACCGCTTGCACGATCGATGTAAAGAGTGCGTTGCTGTAACATTCCAAATTCATGAAAGTTGCTATAACTTCAAAAATAGGAAATTATGTTACCGTAATTGTTTGGAAGGGTTATGGTTATCCAATTCAATAAACGAGGCTTAGATGTGTAAGATGGGTTGATAGGATAATGTGCCAGAAATCGGAAATGAATTTAGATGTTAAATTGCATTTCAAGTGTTACAGATTACGACAATGATTATTTCGAGTGGGATTGTGTGGTGTGACAATTTTGCTTTTGTGTATTATATTTTCAATTCATTTTTGGTTCAAATGTTTTGTAGTGATTATATATTTTATGGGTGTGGGAATCTTATATCTATTTGAAACAAAATATTGAATGGATTATTTATGAGCGGGAGTGACCGAGAGGGGTGAATGGTAATGCTTTAGACTATTTTCTACATATTGTATGCTGATGTATTGTTTGATTTTCATATTTTTTTTATACATTTTCCGTGAGTTTTAATTTTGTTTTTGTATACCAGAAGCATGATTTTGCATATTATGTTCGCTGAAAGGTGGCTTTATTGTTTTCTTATGAGAGATTGGGTTGTCTTAAGTAGTATTTTGAGTTATGATTAAATTAAAATAATTTTGCGATGCTAAAATCAAATGGAAATATTTTACGTGCGTGTTATTTTCATAATAGTAAATTATGAGTGTTCAATTGTATTTTTGTTTTGAATGGATTGTTAGTGACGATTCGTTTTGATAAATCAATGGGTTGGGATTTTTTGTAATATACGGATCGTTGAATCTTCAAAGAAATGTGTTGTATTATATACAACTTACTGACAATAAATAATAAATACTTTCGAACGTATAGCATCCACTAAACATATGCATGATAGTCACACAGAAAGTATATACGAAATTATGTAAATATGGTGTTTCTGGTAACGATTATGTTCCATTGCGTAGTACGATTTTCGCAATTTCACCATACTGGGGTTTGGTTTTCATGTGATTTGCTTCACATTCATTAATGTTCATTTCAAACCGTAGTTTACTGATAAATCGGAATATCAGATCGTTAGATTGGTGTTCGAATGAAATTCGTTTAGAGCCAAATCGGTATTTTCTGTTGTGATTTTGTGCCATATAATGTTTCGAATAAATATTATTTGTTTCTTTAAAAAAATTACCGCACAATTTATATTTTCTTTTCCTCCAAAAAACCCGTTTTGCGTACATAAATATAAATATGTATATGTCTGTATGTCCAAAAGTACACAATCGTTTAAATACCTTACAAACATATTAATGTTTCTTTCCATTCGTGTTTAACGTTTTCTGTAACGTCTCCATTGTGCAACTCATCGATGTTTCCTTGTATGTTTATACGGTGTGCTTGTTCGTGTATGTTTGAATTATGTTTGCAAAATTTGTACTGGGCCATCGATTTGTACGAACAGTTTTCAAATGTGTTATGTTTTTTGTTGTGGTCAATCATTCTGTCGATGCAATGATATACGTCTCGGGGATTCGTTTTTGCAGTGTTCAAAGTGTTATATCTGTTTTGGGTACTAGATATTTGAATGTGTGTTGTGTGTTTGGATGTGCCGTAATGTGGCGTCGGTTGGGGTTGGTAGTTTGGTTTTGTCATAATCGAGATTGATATTTGTTATGTCGGTGAAGTATGATTCCGGATCGGTCTGTTGAAATTCTGTTTGCAACGTTGCGTTTTCACGAGTGTATGGTGTGAGTGTGTGTGTGGTGATTTCCATGTATAAGTGTGCTGAATCATATTCACTAACCCTATATCACACCCTGAGCCTTTGCAAAGAGATCGCGACTCGCGTACAATTTCATTGTGGTGTCGTCGTGCTTTGCTGGCCAATAGCGTCAAGTGTTCGTCCATATTTCTGTTTCTGTTGGTTGGTGCGTACGATTTTTCGAAAATCGGCCATCTCATACAGTGTGTGTGTGTGTATAGTGTGTGATTGGGTGTGTGTGTGTGTGTGTGGTGTATCTTTGTGTGAAAGGAGTCCAGTGCGCAATAGTGTACATTTTTATAAATATTTCGTTCTATACATTGGTTATATAATAACAAACATTCTAACATTTCATATATATAAATCTGTACAATCGCACGCTGACACATGTTTCTCTAACAGTGTCTCTAATCCAACGAACAAGTGAAAGATGTCCTCTCCGAAGGGTTGGATCGTTCATTTTGTTCAGTTCGACCGGCACCATGTTGAACCGGTTGAACCTATGCAGATAGATGCTTGTTGTTCCGAGTTATATCTACGATGGAGTTTGGTTGATATTTGATAGTGAACACATTAGGCTGTGTGGCCGCCAAAGACGATTGTCTCGCTGAGAGTCCATCCGATGGCTTGGCTTTTAATAATAAGATGATGATTAAATGAAATGAAAACGCTGTCTGGACATCGATTGTATATGTACACCTTATTGATTATTGTTTTTACATATATGAAGTGGGATGCGAATGTGCCCATGCAATGAATGAATCGGCTGTGTGTTTGTTGTCTCACATTGTAAATGTGAGTATGTGCAATTGTAAATCGGATCTGTAAATGGATTCGGGCGAAGGGAATTATGAAGTAGGTGGTGTAAACTGTTTGTATAGTTACCACTACCGTAGACTATTTAAGATTATTTTGATTCTGTTGATAGGTACCGGTTGAATGTGGGTGGATGTGTGTGTTGGTGTTGTGCGATCTACTGATTCGATTCGGGTGAGTGGGAGTTGAAAGTGGGTGGGATTGATGTCTGATGAATTATAGTTCCGTTGTGTTTCTCGTCATTATGTTTGAATAATGCACTTGCAATGAGGTATTTGTCGCGTATCGCTGTTGTGTGTGTGTGTGTGTGTGTGCTGTGACACACACAAGACACGCGTTCGCTGGTTACAATAGTTGTGCTGTTCTCTATATATTACATGGCTGTCATCTCTGCAGAAACCAACATCTCTTAGACAATAGATTTTAGGTGTAAAGTTCTTACAAGCTAAATAACATTAGATAAAATTCGATCAGCACGTTTGCGGAAGACATGCTTGAATGCATTCCGTCCATTTCGGTCCGTGCTTCGGTACACGTGTATGTGTGTGTTCGTGTATGTGTGTTTTGGGATCCCAGAGAGTAGTGCCTATAAGTGGATGATCGTGATTCATATTTGTATCGTTGGTTGAATTTTGTTTGGCTGATTTGGAGTAATCGGATTTTGATGTTAGTGTTGTGCGGGTATGCTGCTGAATGAATGCGCGCAGTCGCTGATGGGATACAACGACAGTTGGTGGTGTTGTTGTTGTTGGAACTTCAGTTGCGTTGCGTGTGGGGTGGGGGGTGTGTGCAGAAACAAACTCTACACACCATTTGATATAATTATATCGGCTACTATATAACACATAATATATATATGTTTATATAATTTATAGATTAAATAACTAACGATTCGATACTATCTCACTTTCTCTCACTATCTCTCTTTCTCTCTCCTCCTCTCTCGTTTGTCGCGATCTAACTATCGCGTTCAACTTAATCGATATAGTATGCCTACAATATGTACAAAAAACGAGATGTTCACAATCGTATGTGGGATACCCAAAACAATCGTGGCGGTGGCGGCGCAGCTTCCGCCTCGCCTCGCGGGACCAGCGAGCTGATGCCTGGCGGGAGTAGCGCGTGATCAGCATCAGCTCGATCCCGCCCGCCATCCGCCGCCTAACCCCAGCATACATGCCACCCATCTACATCTGCATCATCTACATCATCATCATCTGTGGTTTGTCTGTGATTCTGTATGTGTGTGCATTGTTCGCCTGTATGCGTACGTGTGTGTGGGTGTGTTATTAGATTTTGGGGCCAAACACTCGAAACTAGATCGAATTTTACGTATGAATTTCGAATTTTAGAGATATTTTATGTATATATTTTTTATCATACAAAGCTTTAAAGAAAATGAGTGCTCAATGGTTGTGTACAAGTGATGTTTGTGTGTGAGTGTGTGTGGGGGGATGCCTACTTAGACGACCACCCGGTTGATGCGGCGATCGAGCCTAATCGAGCTCCATATGCGTGCGTGTGCGTGATGGGGATGATTTCGGTGGCAAAACTTAAAATACGAGTTGTGTGAATATTGAATCGAAATGGGTTATGAATAGTTGTGAAGATGTACGTCAACTTTGAACTGACAAAGCGAACTGAATTTTTATATGTAGCTGTGTTTATCTGTGTATGTGTGGGAGTGCGTGTATGTGTGCCTGTGTGTGTATGTGGGTGAGCATCTATCTCGTTCACAAACATAACATTAAACAACGTTAATTTAATTCGATTCGAAAAAAGGAACACTCAACAACATGTTTACTGCGAACTCGTCGACGGCTGCGGCTGAGCCGACGTCGAAGGCTGCGGCTGCGGCGGCTGCGACGGCCCCGCCTGCTGCTGCTGTACGATCGGAGCGCCGCTCTGCTGCTGCTGCTGCTGCATTTGCGGACTGGCGCCACGCAGCGTGACGGAGCGCTTCGGCGCTGGCGGCGGATTGGTCGTGACCATCATGGCGCGGATGCGGCGCTGGGCGGACTGTGTGGGTTGAAAAAAATCGGACACACGCACGCGAGCACACACAAAAACAGAAAAACGATTTATGTTTCAGTCACTCTGTTCCAAACTGTAGAGAGTCCATCGAATCAATGGGCCACCGGAAAACTCACCTGAACGCTGAAGAAGTGTCCGATGATGTGCACGCACGTCTCCTGATCAGCGGGCGGATCCTGCGATCCTTGCTCGGGCAGCTTGATCGTGCTGCCGGTGACGCGCTGCAGCTCACGCACGTTCTGGCCGCCCTTGCCGATGATGCGACCGACCTGCGAACGCGGCATTCAAATTCATATTTTTTATCTGTGGTTGTTTATGTTTGCAACTATCCAGGCAGAAAATCATCTACATCCATTGTACCCCTTTACGAAGTATTTGAAATACGAAGCTTAAACCCGTGATCTATTTACTGTTGATAGACACCAGTATATCTACTGGTGAACTTCATCTTCAGTTTTTTTGAACGAGAACAACGTCCACAGTATTAAAAAGATAGAAACTGCATTTACGTGTCTGCTCAGACAAATACAGAGTTATCAGTTTTTCTTACTCTGGTCATTGGAGAACAAGTGGTTTCTGTGCATCGAAATGGATAGAAGGAAAAGAAAAACTACAGTTCTTTATACTGACATTTTAGTTATAGTATTCTTTGAAGATGGCTCTAGCCACGATGGCTGATCAACTAGGAATTGGTCGTTATGTTCAATAAGACAAATGACAAAATCTGGAATAATCTAGAAGACCTTTGCTTATCAAAGCCGTCAATAAGAATAATGAAGCTTTGGTGTATCTGAGCGAAGGACATCTACCATTTTCATTTTAAAGATGGACTCTGATGCGTGATTGCTTGACAACTGTCAGATATTTGGTTGTTTCAACACAATCCCTCCGACGAACACATACCTGCGAGCTGGCCACCATAATCTCCACCGTCAGGCGCACATCCTCAGCGCCATTGGCGAAGCCCTCCTCGCGCAGCTTCTCGAAGATCAGATACTGCGCCTTCCACTGCGCCTCCGGGCTGCCCACAATCGTGACCTTGCGATCGGACGACGTCGGCGAGCCCTCCGTGCGCTCCGTATCGAGCGGCGCAATCTTCACCGAAGCCGACGAGAAGCGGATGATGTTGCGGATGTGCGAGCCCTTCGTGCCGATGATCGCTCCCACAGCGGTATTGGCGATGTACAGGTAAGTGGTCTCGGTCAGCTCGCTGGCGCCTGGCGGCAGACCCGCCGGAGGCTGGTACATCGGGTAGTTGGCGCTGGGGAAGACGGCCGCGCGATTGGGGAAGGCGCCCGGAGCGCTTCCGGTGTTGACGCCCGACGCGGCGACGGCGGCGCCGGAGGCGGGCATGCCGCCGGCTGCGTTGCCCGTCGACATCATGGCCATCGGATGGAGGCCGGGGAACATGATGGACTGCGGCGCCATCGCCTGCAGGTCGTTCTCGTAGGACTGGCGCAGCTTGGCGCTGACGAGATTCTCGGCGCGCGACATGTTCGGGATCTCGCCCTTGACGGTGATGATGCGCTCCAGATTGAAGCTGTTGATGTCGTTGATCGAGCTGACGGTGATGCGCGTCTCCGTCTCCTGCATGATGCGTTTGATTGTGTTGCCGGACTTGCCGATGATGCGACCGATGAGGTTGTTGTGCGCGAGCATTTTCAGATTGATCTCGCTGCGCGTGCAATGGAAACAAGCCTCATGTTATGGTTTCTTGCTGACACATTCGATCAACACAATTATTGACAAAAGCCGCCAAAAACGACGTTTAATTCTAATGATTTTTGTTTCTGAGGCGTGGGATGATTTTATTGCCCATAAGAAAATTATGAGGACTCAGATTCATGTGCTCGCCACACTGGCTCTATATCTGCAATATCTGACGAACAATAATCGATTTCCAAACCAATTCTGACACTTCTACCAGTATTGTGCGTCAGATAGTTCAATCAATCCGCCAGTATGGAGAACCCATAACTTCATTTTCAGTTGGTTTTATTAGTAAATGAGTTGACCCAACTAGAGTGCTAAACAACTCTGGCAATATAGGGAAAAACAAAATGTTATTGAATTGAAACATTTATTTTTTGTACTTACTCTTCCAAACAGCTCCTAAGTGAGAAATGATTAGAAATTGAGCATATTGGTCAGAAATATAGGACATTTTATAATCTTTCAATTCACGCAATGATATTCTTGGATTATGAGCCCGAATGTATGTGAATTGCGAACTGCGAACTGCCAAATAAGCCACTTGCCAAGTGGTATTGAAGTCAACAAGAGTATCTCTTTCTAAGCTTGAAAAGCTTGTTTCAATCCCCATTTTTACTGTGGGAAATATACCGTGAAACGCTATGGTAACTGCGCAAGTGACTAATTTGGCAGTTCGCAGTAAGCAGTTCGGGTACAATCATGAACCCAAACGAAGATTGGGACTGAAATGCTCGAGAGCTACAAATCAAAATGGGAAGGCAATAACTCAGATTCAAAGCCTCAGACACAAAAATCATTAATTTTTATGTTTGAATAATAGATAGCCGATCTGTCCCGGACTTAAACCGTTCAACATAAAAGTACTAAAATCAAAATTGATGTCAGAATAATGAACTCAAAAACGAGTCAAAAGGCGTTTTCCCATGTCACTCACCCCTTGTTCGTGTTCGCCGCCTCCTGCTGCATCACCTCCAAAATCCGACGGCACGCGTTCGTGCAGTTATCCGGATTGCCGTACACCGTAATCGCCTTCTCCAGCGAGCCCACATTGTCCTTGCGGTGCACGTCGACGCGAGCGCGCGTCTGCTGCGTAATCTGGCGGATGGTGGTGCCCTGGCGGCCGATGATCGCACCGACCATGTCGCTCTGGACGAGCAGACGCAGCGGAAAATCAGCGGGCCGATTGGATCCGGGCGCATTCACGTAGGCGGCGCGGGGATTGCGCGCATTGCGCTGACGCTGACGATCGGCGGAGTCCGCTTGCAGGCGATTGCCGCGGAAGTCGACGCCATTGAGGCCGCTGGCAGCACTGTTCACGTAGCGAATTGGAGGAAAATATTTAGCATAAAATTGATAGTAGTACGGAGGCTAATTAGGTTGATTTGAACTTGGAATTTTGTTTTGTCTCCCCCCTTTTAGCCGAAATACGCGCTGCTGAACAGCGCTCAGTGATCATAGATTTTAGACGAAGAACGATGAAAAACAAAATAAACATGTACCGTTGAGCCTGCTCGTACGTATCATAAGTAATGTGGATAGTTTGTGTGTTCGGTTCTTTGCTCGCGACGGCATCGCAGTGGACAACGGTGCCGTACGTTTTCAGCAACGGCTCGATGTCATCGAAATGTGCGTGCAGGGGAATGCCGCTGATCACGATTTTCGTCGATGGCGGGCTGGAGGAGTTGGAGCGGACGATTTCGGTTGAAAAGTTAGACAACATTTATGTTGGTGGTGGTGGAATATTGTGAATATACTGTATGCTGTAAATGTGTCTGTGTGTGTGTCTCTTCAATATACCGACTAATACGCAACTAATCGACGACATTACGACCCGAATACTTGTGTTCACTACTAGCATTAAGTGTGTGTGTGTGTGTTTATGAGAAGTGCTCTCAAATGACAATACACAACGCAAAAGCGACTACGACATCTTAATGGTGCGTGCACAGCATTCGATTGTGCGGCGCGAGTTGTGCCGGTTGTGTCAACCACACAAACACAAACCGCAGCCACAAATAGCGCCCTCAATTCGCCACCCCATTAAACAATAACATATTTTGAAACGCGAAATGCATATTCGAAATCCTCGTGAGAGTGTTCGGCTTTGCGGTCGCAGCGCAGCGGCAAAGTACAAACGATTCCGCAACGACACAACACACACACACACACGCCGAAATGCAGTTAATGAGTGCGCCGAGCGTGTGTGTATATGCTCGGTCCATTCATCTTCTCATTTTCTCTGCGCATGCTAAACACTGCGCACGCGTGCACTGGCCTCAATGTTGCGCGTGGAAGATTGTGGCCGCAGCAGAGTTGTTGACAAACAACAACATCCACAATCCACAGGCACCACCACCACCATCGCGGAATGCAGTTGATTTAGTCGCATTCTTGCAGAGCGCGCGTGTTCGTGTGTGTGAGCGCGCAGTGTCGATTTATGGAGGTGAATGTGCCTTGCGGCGGCGGTGTCACACGCTCAGCATTAACCCATTTTTGTTGGTCGAACAAATTGTCCAACAACCAACGAATTGTTCACCGGTTGGCCTGAGATTTAAATCTGCTTTACACAAAATCGGGTCATTTCAGGAGCATGAATTTCAGCAGACTGCTCAGTAGTTTCCAAATGAGTTGCTGATCTTATCAGCGAAACGGTGGGGGTATTCTAAGCAGTTTCAGGCGGAAATATTAATCGGAAACGTGTCCGTGAAATATTGAGGCAAAGCCGATTAACACGTACTGCATGACAACACCGTGGTCAAGGCGATTACTGCTAAACCACGCATTATATTCAAATTTTCAATCGTCTATAGAGTAGAACGTAGAACCCGTCATTTAATGAAAATCAAGGCATCCGAACATGAACGGATTTACATAGAATGTTCTTTATTTCGTGAAGCAACACAGAAGAGTCTGGTCAGGTTAAATGATTATCAATTATCACAGAAAGCCCGAACAAACAAAAATTAAACCAAAACTAGAAGATGATGTATTGAAAAGACAACATCCCTTCGTTAGCCCCGCGTTTCCATATGCCGTCTCAAATGGGTTAAGACGTTATGCGCACTCCCCGTGCCGTATCCGTATGTCGCACGTAGTACCCAAAAGCAGAGATGAGAGAGAGCAGACCACAGCAAAACTGACTGGACGCGCATAAATGCACCGCTCAAGCATCTCTGCGGCGCGGTAGCATAGCAAACTGATGACGCGGCGCACGAGAACGAACAGTGACGCGACACGTGCGCCACACCGAGCGAGCTCCAAGTGCGCGCCGGTTCCAAGAATTCGAGGTATTTGCGATGCAGCCGCGCCACACGTGTGCGCGCATGCGATACGCAATGCAAACTGCATATTCGTTTTCATTAGCGTGAGCGCGCGCGCTCGAACGTTGGTAGATGTACTACGCCAATGCTGATCAGTGCAAATCCACTCGGTGATTTTTCAAAAAATATTTCGAAAGACGAGCATTTGTAGACCATTTTATTCTCTTTCATTTGAGTATCCACACAATGTTCTAAGTCGGCCCAGTAAAAAGTTATGGGCTCTATTCCAAACACGAAATCCTGATATTTTGTATGGGGAGTGAAATCGATTATTTTTCACCATATCAAAAATACGTGTTTGGTTCTCAGTATGGACATAACTTCTTACTGTATTTGCTTAGATCAATTCGCGAATACTCAAATGAAAGAGAAATAAATTATCTACAAATCTTCATCTTTCGAACAAATTTAAAAAATCACCAGGCGAATTAGCGCTCGGCGATTTCTTCATATGAAAACGAAGATGCCTTGTATTGGGCGTCGTCATCCGAAGATAAGAAATTTTTTCGCACGCGATTTTTTGGAAATGAAAGAATGATGTTAATTCAACAAACCTGTATCTTTGGAATGTTTAGATTATTGTAGCTTATCCTTCAAAAATGGAAGCAATCTTGAAGAATCATATTTTTTCAAATTGATTGAGTTAACTAATTAGGGTAGTAGAATTTACATGTGTACACAAAAAGACGTATATACAACACAACCGGCACACGCACACACCAACGAACGCCGGCCGCCGCCGCCACACGATCCCCACTCGTGTTTTATTGGCCATCAACAAGTCAACAACAAGTCAATGCACACACTGCACACACCAACACAGAGCGCATGTGCAGCATAAGCGCATACGAGCAGAGCGTGCGTGTGCGTACCACCACAAAAGGCCAAAGACCGCATCGCACAGCGAGTCTGATGCGCGTCCGCGTCTCTCATGTTCAATGTGCAAGCGTGCAAGCGCGAGCGACGAGACGGCGTCATCGTCAAAACAACACCGAGAGCTTGAACGTGAGCGCGCTTACGCGCATCCGCTGTGCTGCCCTTTCGTGTTGGTGTTGGTGTATGTTCGGATGCTGATGCTGTGCTCCCCCTCCGCCCGCCTTCCCCTCCTCCTCACCCACCCCGTTTGCAACCGCGCAGCGCGTTTTACGTTGCACTACGCATGCTATACCGACGAACATCATCGTGCACGATGCGCGTTCACGCGTGTGTCAGCAATCTGTACTGTACCATCTCTATGCGGAAATTGGCACAAGTATATTTTGAGTTCAAGAATGCCCGGACGGCCAGACGAACCAAAACCGCTTCCGGTTCCGCGACTGCGATGCGTTGGGAAATTATATGTAGAGATTCAAGTGGAAAATGCATTCATCACCGCATACGCGGATGACACACCACAACCTACCGATTTCGTTGAATCATCATGTTGGCGGAGCGCGCAGTTGATCAAGTGCGTTCTATATGATTATTGGGCGCCCTCTGCTCGGATGCCGGCCGATGTGAAGAGAAGCTGTGTTCGTTACGATTTATGGTCTGTAGCAGCGCAGCAAAACTCGCAGCATCGGCAGAGTTTCATCGACGACGACGACGATGATGTGTATAAATATTCCTCAGCTCTCGAGCGTTCAAACAAGTTCCACACCACGCAAATATATGCAAACATCGCTTGGAGTCATCTTGTTTGTGGTATGTATTCGTGTTCTCGTGCGCTGGCGCGCGCGCGCACGCGTAATCGCGATACTCGCTATGAATGAACGTATACACAACTGACTCTTTCGCGGTCGCGTTTCGCCAAAACAAAATCACGCTTGTGTTTACGTGCGCACACACGCCCGACGAAATCAAAGTATATCGCGGTATTGCGCGGTGTGAAACGGTGTGCACTAATATAGCACACGACGACGACGTCACGACGAACTGTATCTGTGTGCACCGGTATTTCCAGGTGTGCGCGCTAGTTGAATATTTATCGGAAAACTGCTAGAGCTGGTGCGTTGGAAGGGCTGGCGCGTTGTGCAATTATCAATGCAATTGATACAGCTGATAAACAAACACAACGTTCGCTTACGCTGTCGGTAGAATGGCACACGTGTGTGTGTGTGTGTGTACGACTGAAATGTGTGTCGACCAAACCGAACACTCGCCAATAATATAGTTGTAGTAGCTCGTTTACAAAGTTTACAACGCGCGAGGCTGTGTGCGGGGCGCAAACAAAATTGTTGTCGTCGCTGCTGGTCGACAACTTGCATTTGACGTCAATGCTTCGACACGAATACGAATGTGCTGG
The DNA here is from genome assembly GCA_024741255.1 of Exechia fusca. Lineage (NCBI taxonomy): Eukaryota > Metazoa > Arthropoda > Insecta > Diptera > Mycetophilidae > Exechia > Exechia fusca. The sequence continues at coordinate 18,120 of JANTBZ010082561.1, read as the reverse complement.
GGAGCTCCGCTCGGATGCTTGGAGTACACAACACATCAACAATTCACTAGGTCATTTGACCGATGGGTTCGATGGGAACAACGAATCGGGCATCGAGATGCGCGGTTCAGAAGATCACGCAGACGACGACGGTAGTGACGAAACCGATGCCGGACCGGAAACGACGACGGCAAGTTGACAAGAAAGAAACAAAACAGTGCGTAGAAGTGGCGCACGCGCGGCGGAAATACTATCGAAACGCCCCGTGATTGTGTGTTCGCTTTGAGCGATCGCGCCGAACTGAGCGCGCGACTCATTCAAGAAAGCGATCGTGCTGCTGTGGGGAAGTGTGGAGGCCGCCGCTATCGTTTCGCGGAGGCATATGCGCGAAAGCGAGCGCGCTTTCGCATATGTATAGTGTGCTCCAAAACTGCGTGTGGCTCTCTCCGCAGCAGCATGACTCAAAGCCGGCTCGCAAACACGTCAAACATCTGTTGGCACGCACCGCAAATACGTACAAATGTGTTTTGTGGAGCAAGCTGAAGCACGCCGAACAATTTGGGGGTAGCGGTAGGGGGGCCAGATTGCTTGGTGGTAGATAAAGCCGATGATGGACTTTGCATAGGCTCAGGCGCTAATTCGAAATAGTCTACAATTCGAGCAGCCGACATTGAACAGGTTGAAGTTAACAGTTCGCAACTCGATTGCACACTTCGGTCACGGTTCAAAAGGGCATTGTCCTCAGCACGCGCGCGCACGCACGCGCAAGTGTGTGTTTAACAAAATAATCGAATTATGCATTCCGTTTTTCGGGGGTTGGTCGCGCGCGCGCTGTCCAGTTGTTCGAACACCGCGCAACCCCAACCCCCCGATGCCGATGCGAAACCGAACCCGAAAAAACGAATCCAAATGCCACATGCTGCGCGGCGATCGATCCGGGTGCATTGCGGCGCGGCACGTGTGTGAGTGTGTGTTTATATCTCTTTTGTGCGCGTACAAATGCATTTCGGATATCGGATGCACGGGTGTGGTGTGCTTGGTGTCTGAGCATGTGTGGTGCATGTAAACGGGTTTGGCGTATGTCGCGTGCGCACAGACGCGGAAATTAAACACACACACACACACACACACTCGCCGCGAAGGCGCTCGTTCCGTGGCGAATTTAATGGCTACAATGTTGAGCCGACACACACCGACGCCGCCGTCGATTCCGATGGCGCAACCGTTTGAATATTTTTCGGCACTGTCGAAATTGCCGGGGTCAATGGCATCATCGCTGCGCTGCACCGTGCAATGCAACGGTAAACGGGCCCCGACATGCTTGCAATGTCACGGATAAGGGTATGAACATAATCGGGCTCAATCAACCCCACCTCGCCCCGAAACATTCGCGGCGAAACATCGTCGAATGTGTATGATCGTGAATTTGTATATGAATTTGATAGCACCCGACAAACGGCTTGACCATCCGCGCCATCAGCAGCAAACACATTGGGGGTACATGTTTCATTTGTTCATCTTATTGTTGAGATGACTATCATGCGACGTCGACGACGATGTATCATCCCAGCGTGTTGCCCTCTTATTGCGTCGCCGTCGAATTCAAAGAAGCGATGCGACGCGTAATTTCTCGCCAATTGCTATCCACTCTATGACCCCGCGCGCTCGACGTGTCTTTTCACGCAACAGTTGGCCCGGACGCCGGCGTTTTGATGCTCTGTTTGCCAAACATATCGAGAACAAGGAGGGTCCGCGGGAAATGTGAATTATTACACCGAATTATGATTGAATGTGCGCGATGCGATGCGATGCGATGCGAGCGCGTAAGCAATGTCGCGACGCATTGGACTTGGGCACGTGTCGTAGGCATCGCTTGGCAATCATAACTTCATGCTTTTCATCCTGTATGCTCGGTGGTCTCGATATTCCCACGATTCGACGCTGCGTACGAAAACATGATTTTTCAATCCGCGTGATGCGTTTTTTCTGCCATTTGTGCAACAGTTACAGTACGGCGATCAGCTAATCTATGATACGCGCGACTTCCTTCAGCGCGCAAGCCCACTTGCGCGAGCGCGTTGAGCCGAACGGGCGTCCCAAAAATCCAGAAGAGTGATCATCCACGTTGCGCGTAGATCCTCGCGCAAACCCCGAATATTTCGAATTGAACATACATACATGCGTGGCTATGCGAGTGCGCGAGTCCACATAGCATGTTCGTCAATGAAAAAAACACCTTTTGAGCTCTTCGACGACGACGACGACGACGACGACGGTGTACTTCCTTGCCGGCCATGCCAGGTACACGAGAACGCGTGTTCTCAAACAGCCTTGTGCGCGCGCACAACTAGCGCAAACCAGTGGGGCCGCCGAGTGCCGAGCATGCGTATGTGCGAGCGCCCCGATTTTTCTATACACTATACGCGCATGTTCACATGTGCACATGGCACATGGAAGCCGAACAAAACACCAAAATCTCTAGCAGGGAAAAAATCGGCAGCATACGAGCGCACAATCTACACGCGCGCGAATCCCCGAAATGTGTGCACGGAACCGTGAGCAAGCGGCGCAGACGCGCACACGCCTAACGCTCAGCGGAGGTCATATCTCTGGCCGCTGCCGTGTCTTAGAAAGGAATAATGTTTGTGTTTTCGCCTTCGTCAACGACGACGACGACGACGGCAACGGCTGGAGCGCGTGACCACGTGGACTGATAAGCCGCGAGACAAGCAACATCGTGGTTCCATGGATCAAATGTTGAACTGTACCACCCCAATTTGTGTTAGCATTAGATCTGCTGTGTATTCAAGAACTAGAGTAATATAACAAATAATAATGATTGAAATATAAAAATAATTACAATTTTTTGTATTAGTAGTGGTTTTTCAAAGCCAAACTAAACGAAAGTATGTAGTATTTTCAGCATATACACGAAAGTATAGTAGTATAAGAAAAAAGTTGAATACATTGGCGAACATAATAAAGAGAGTAGAGTAAGGTTTGGACAAGTTTTTCATAGTAAATTCAAAGAGCTCCTTCCTCTGCTATTTTCAAATGCAATTTAAGGGTCATCTTGCTATAATCCTGCTGAACATGATTTCCCTGTATTGAGCACAACTCATTCGATAAGGGTAGTGTCGTTTATCCTAGTATATTCAAAGAGCTCACAAGTCTCTTATTTTCAAATGCAATCGAAAGACCATCTATCTCGCTATATTCCTGCTGAACATGATTTCCCTTATCTTGCCTATGCTCTAAGGTATTTTAAAGATATTTTCAAGTTATATTTTACAACTCATTTGTTATTTTAGACGTAAAATTTAATGCCGAAGAAGAAATCGCATTGGGTGCAAATCTTTTCACCCGCAACACTTGCCTATCTCGATTGAGTGTAGTGAATATCAAGTCTAAAGCTGCCTTCACACTGGTGAAATTTGTCAATGTGAATGAATTCATTGATGAATTTGCGTTTGCATCACATATTGACAAATTTCTCCAGTGTGAAGGCAGCTTACTATCAAGTCGAATGCCGCTTCATCATCCAAAGTCTCCGGACATATCAAGCCAACCAAGTACCAAGTATGTATAAGCGCGTGCGAATGAATTGAATTATGATCAAATACGGAGCGAGGCATGCGGCATGTGCTTGTGCGCGCATGTGCAACATAGCGCGCTGGGCCGTGAGCGCGCGGTATGTAAATGTAGGGCAACTACGGTTCATTGTGTGTGCGGTTGCTCGTGTGCGAGCGTTTGTGCATTGAGCATAAGCGTTAGTAGTGCTCAACGAATATTTTCGGTATATTGGGCAACACACACACATTCTGTGTCGTGTCTCGGACGCTTAGCGGATGCTGTACATCCTATATGGTAGTATAGATTGTGCGTTTGGCGCTCAGGACGTGAGCATTGCACAGAAAATTGCGCCTCCTGCCTTCGTCGAATTGTGAATGATTTTACGCGGCCCAAATCGCACGGCATTTAAACATATCTCAATGATGTTGAGGTCTGCGCGCACTGTCGTCTTGTTACCGCACCGCGTGTATGTGCGAGTGTGTGTGTGTGCTACATAACGTGTATACTCAATGCATACGAATTGCGATTATGCTTGTTCCAATCGCAGGTAAAATTAGGGGAATCGGTTTCACGATCACGTGCACACCGAACTCTAGCCAGTGCTGTGCTGTGCTGAGGCGGTTTGTGGAAGTTTCGGCGCATATCTTGGCTTCATAACCAGGGTGGATGGTGTATGTGTGTGTGAGTTTCTTCAACATCCGTACGTATATGCGGAATATGCACGCACGAATGGCCGAAATATACGTGGCCGATGACATAGTAGAAAAGGGGACCGCGACACGCACAATGCGTGACAATTAACAAGATGTAACCATAAATGATTAGGGTTTGCGTGTGTGTTTGTTGCCAAAATGTGACTCAGTTTAAAATCGCATTTATTATAAATTCGCGCATTCATGCAGCGCAGAGAGAGAGAAGAACGGACAAAATAGGGAAGAAACTCGAACTCGCTTCTAGCGCATCTATGCGGAGACACCTGTGTTTCCTATGAATTTCAAACGAAACCTGATAATAACGTGCACCTACAAAAAATACACCCGAAACCACCAACGAACCGACCGACATTCCGATAGCGATCCGGCGCCTTGTCGTTTACTCAATAGCGCATATTCCAATATAAATAATTTCTCAGAATGACGAGATTCATGACTCGTTCATGCGCGCGGTCCCATAAAAAACCAAATGCATCACGTATGTGGTGGTGGTGGTGCTGTCTAACCAAACCGATCACATCCCCCATATATGCGTGGACCGTGTGTCTCTGTGTATATGTGCGTGTGATCGTTCAAAAGTGCAGCACCAACACAACATATCGATCGTGGTTTCGGTTTTCAACACACACGCGTATCCATGTACACAAACAAGCATAGCATAAGCATTCCAAATCGGTTAACTAACACATACAAATACACACACACACAATACATGCACGAATAGCAGCAAATAAACAACCGACAAAACACGTCGTCGCATATTTAGTCGGGCGGCAATTTCCAATACGTTTGAACCTTTCTTGAGGCTGGCTGCTAGTTTGTTATGAATGCGCGAGTTGTGTGTCTTTCAATGGTTTGAGAGTGGAGAGGGTATACGAACTAAGCGCTGTGTGAACTCCCATTCCGACAACATATTGTTTCTCTGAATGAATACGTGAATGTGGCATAAATTTACGAAGCATTCACTATAGTAATCATACAAAAGCCCAAGTTACATAACAAACTAATAATATGATTTTAACAGAAAAATAATGCCGTACTCTGATTCCTCATCCTCCTCCTCGTCCTCGACCACATGGACATGGGCATGGGCATGCGGGTCGGGCTGCACAATGGGAATGTCGATCGGCGGATCGAACAGCGTATCGCAGTCCTCCCGCGACAGCTCGAGATTGGCGAAATCCATCGGGCGATGTGGATCCTGCGCCATGGTAATCCTAGTGTGTGAGGCTGGTGTGGCTGGTGGGTGGTGGTAGGCAGAGCCGAACTTGGCGGCTAGTTTTCGACGAACAACAATCAGAGTGTTTCACACACGCGATGATGATGACGTATCAGACCGATGGTGACGAAGTCAAAACGACAACGACGATGAACGACGAATTTCTGACGTCACGAACTCCGGGCGGACGACGATGACGATGAAGCCATGCACAATTTAGTGTAAGTGAGTGAGTGTGTGTGTGTATGTGTGTGTGTGTGTGCTGGCAGCAGTTGGACGGACGGGCGCGTATGTTTTTCGGTATGTGTTGGTTCGTCTATGCGCGAGTGCGCGAGTGTGGGTAAAGCTGCTTTATCAGCTTTACATCGGCCGTGAGATTTGGTCTTGGTCGCGCGGCGCCGCCGTATGTTGGTGTGTGTGTGCTGGCGCGAGTGCCTAAATTTCGAAACTCTCAGACCCGAAAAATGTGAAACGTACACACTCGAAAACAACACCACACTCCACACACTGACCGTGTGCGATTGAAATTTTTTGGGTTCGTGTTGTGTTGTGAGAATGTCAGTTCTCGTAAGTGCTGCGCGTGTGTGTATATGTTTGTGTGTGTGTGTGTGTGTGTGGTATGGTGGTCGCGGGACTCTCCCAATCAAATGTAATTTTGTCTAATGCGCAGTTGTGTGGCAGCAACAGCAGCGCGTTTCGTTACAGCCAATTGAAACAGCTCGGTGTAATTTTCACTGAAATATTACACGCGCACTGGATTCGTTTTTCCGGAATTTTGTTTTATGTTCGGCTCGTTCTCCTTGTTGCTTTTAGCACAATTTTGATTCAACACGGTGACTGACGGGTCAATTTTGATCGGATCGCGCGCGCGAAACTCTGAACGTCTATCCAACCGAACGACGGAGATTTGGCGAAATTTTGACCGAAATTTTGATAATCGAACTGACGACGACGGGCATCTCGGGGGGCGATCACATCCGCACGACGACAGACGACAGCGACGGAACGCACTTCACACGAATGCCGAACGGAATCGGAACACCACCGAGCGGAGCCGACGAACGACGAAACACGCGGAGCGGAGCGGAGCGAGCGGACGGACACGCAGTTCACCGTTTGGATTTGGTCGTTCAACTAAATTTCGAAGCACTCAATTTCGGCGCTGGAACCCTAAAACTATATTACACACACGCACGCGCGCGCGTGTGCACGCATACGCACACGCGGAGCGCACGTAAAACGCACACACAAGCATAGGGAACATGCTGCTGCTGCTGCTGCTGCTGGCAAGCAGCGCGCAAGCGCTCGCGAAGCGCGGCGCGATTCAGCGCAACGGCGGTTGTCCGTGCGGTGGTGATCGGCGGTGTAGATGTGCGCGCGTGTTTGTGTGCGCGCGCGTTCGGTGCGCCAGCACTGAAGCACCAGCCAACCATCAAGCGGTTTGTATGCGCGCGCGCACGTTTGTGTGTATGTGTGTGTGCGTGTGTGTGTGCATGTGTGCCCATGTGTGTTTGTACAAATGTATGTATGTAGTAGCTCTACTACTGCACGACACACACACGCGCGCATACAAATCGACGATCGAGCGCGTCGTCGCGAGCTCGCGAGCATCTATCGCGAGTGTGAAGTGCACACACATGCAACATGCACTGTGCAACGCGACTGATATGAAGCGCATGAAGGGCTGTTGCATGTGCGCTTGTTCAGACGAAATTCGTTCACATTTTCGATCACTTTCATAGTCATAGAATCCGAATCGAAGCTACACCAATACACCGATCAATCACCCTTCGATGGCACGTGAATTCTATTGGGATCAGCGCATATGCACGAACGCACACATACACACACGAAACACACACACACACACTCACATCCACATCGTGTGGCGCAGCTGTCGCCGACGCGGGACTGGTCGGAAACGAATACACGGCGATTACCGAAATTCAGACGGCGATGCTCTCTTCAATGTTGGGATATAAAATAGATTATCAACGAATCTGGAGTGAAACGTGTTCAACTGGTATTCGACGTCCGCGCGCTAACGGCTTCGATACATGTTTCATTCCATCTGGACGCTGCCCGGTCCAGCGAGCACTCACTCTTCACTCAATATTCGTGCTGTTTTTTCGCATCTCCTCTCCAACTGAAATTCAATTGAATAGGATAGAAGAAAAAATGCTATTCGCAAAAAAACAAAGCCTATTTGGGGTTCGCATAGATGCGGCGCATAGCGCACGCACGTAAATCGCCATTGACCGAGCGCACGCACACAAAGGCCGCAATCCCATGAGCTAAATATCAAATAGTTATTAAACGCACACCAAGAGCTCTTGCGCATAGTCCAACCAGAGGCGGCAAAAACTACTCGTATAATAGACATTCTCAACGTGAAGAAAAAACACAACATAAAACCCGAATATGCTGAATACGAGCTAAATCACTCACACACACGCCGGCGGACTGGTCATAGAGCATCCGCGCGCGGACGCGATAGCTCACACACACACACTTGCGCGCGCGGCATCAAATGAAAGGGCCCGCGTGCGCGCTCGCGTCCTCTGTGGATCGCACGCTGCCACCACATCCCCACATACACTCGCACAAGAATAGAAAATCACGCGCGAGCGCGCGCTTGCAATCGAAAACCACTAAACCACGTAGATGAGAAACAGCTCGGCTCGGGAACATCCAGCCGTCTTCTAAAATCTACATGCACGCGCGCGCACGCTAACCGTTTTCGGGGCTCAATAGCAGAAGACACACACACACAAGCATGCGCCCGTACGCCGTACACCGGGCAACTACTATGCTCACGCGTACGCGTACCCCACCTATACTCTATACATTCACGGGCACGGGACACGGGACTCTACCGAAAATAGAGTATCCGGCCCAAACGAGCATAAGCGTGCGTTCGTGCACACAAAATCGTTTGCTCGCTGCGCTGCGCCAGAGCACACACAAAAGATTGGTTGGTTGGTGGTGAACGCCCGGTCGTCGGTTGCTGCTGCTGGTCGTCAACGAGCGGCGTGTATAATCACCGCGTGCATTGGCAGCAGTGGCGGCGGCTTCCATACACAAACCTGTACCAGGAAAGTTCATATGGAATCGCCAAACCGCGGAATATAAGAAGTAGCTTCGTGAGAACTACATATTTCTCCAAAAATGGTTATCTAGTGGTGTGCATAGAATCCTACATTATTTCATGGAAAGTAAAGGTTTAAAGTTCATTCATGACAATCTTAAAAACAAGGTCATGAAAGACTAAGCAGTGTTCCGCAAGGACGATACTCATCGACATAATTTGTTTATATATTTCAATGATGCATGTATAAGTTACACGTTCAACTCTTGAACGTCCTTTGATGTCGGATATCCGTCGAACATTTTGGGACACATTGCAGTACAAATCCTATAAAATCAATATTTTTCAGGCTCGTACATCTACATCTTTTCAGGATAATAACAACCAAACGATAAGATGAAAATACATGTGATTAGGCGTGTCGTAGCCGTTCTCATACCTTCAAGTCAAGCCATATCTCATGACACGATGTCAACGGGTTCGTGAGGTATAGCACCAGGAAGGAGAACGTAAGTTTCTATGATCACCCTTAGAATTAATCAATTAATTCAGCATTATCCAACATTACGCCTTCGAAAAATTACAAAATTCAACCGGTAGGGCACTCTATTTACTTATTTAGTTGTGCGTGTTTGTTTTCTTCTTCTAGATATCATCAATTGTAAAACAAAACCAAGTTTATCCTGTGGACAGTTCTTATTAATACAATTTTGAATTATATGTAGTCCAAATATCGATATGGCGATTGGTGGACTTTTCATAAAAATAAACACATAAGAATTGTCGATTTCATATGCATTTCCCCGGTACGCTCAAGCCTGAATGCACGCGCGTGAGAATTCGAAATGTGCTAACGACTACGCATATAGATGATGGTTAAGATCATTGCGCGACGACGGGCCAAAGACGACGACGACGACGACGCGCGCGAGTCCGCTGCTTAGTCGCTGCCGCTGCTGCTGCCATCGATTTCGGGGCCCGGGATCGTGTGGCTGTGGCCCGGAATGTGGCGTTGCAGTTTAGCGCGAAGGCGACAGCAGAAAAACGCCGTGCCGTGCCATCGCGCCGAGTGTGCATGAGCCGTGTGCATGAGCCGCACGAGACGGTTTATTAGTGGGTTAAACGACGGGCGCGTGCAACACATTGGATACCGTTACTTAATGCAACGACGGCGGCGGCGACGATACGTGCACATTTTTCGAACTGGGATTAGAACCAGCGAGGAACAAACGAGAGTTGCGAGACAAAAGCATACCAGCAAACGAGCGAGTGTGCGGCATCGGCAGCTGAAACGGCGCCAAAAGTGGGGTGAATGATTGGATTATTGTAGAGCGAACACTACGCGCCGCACGCGCATAGATCGTTTATATGCACTCGTCATAAACACCCGTTTCGTCGAAACGTGTGTGCATCGAGACTGTGATAAAAATGGTTCAATGTTTGTCAGAGCGCCGAGCTGACGAACGCACTATCATACCGAAGTCAGTCATTTCCGGGCACTTGAGTGAGTCGCACAGTGACGTAGTCATGGTTTTTTGCTAGGTTCTGTCAGGAAATCGTCAGAGTAAACGCACGTTATAGATTAGGTCGGTCGAACGATTTTCATAAACTAGATTGCATTTGCAATGTACGCTTTTCTCTTGAAAGTTCGGACAAATGTATGTTTTTTTCCCGTGAAATAACAAACATCTGGTTCCATTCGAGTAACATCGATCACAGTATCACAGCTACATTGATATTAAGTTATGTGAAAGGGCGTATGGCTTGTTGCGCCGAGACATAATTAAAGACTTCTTGAAAATAGTCTCTAAAAAAATTGAACCGTGGTTTAAAACGTAAAATTCCCCCTAATTATAACTCCGACGTCAGACTCCAAAGGATTATAAACTAGATTTTGTCGTAAAACTCCACCCGAGTAAAACTCCTCCTTGTGTTAAAACAGTCGGCACTTCTGTCCTCGGCGCTAAATGCTCCCGCCGATGTGAAATAGTGCTAATATCGTAGACTTTTGAATAAATCGAGATTTTGCGACATTTGCTGGAATATCACGTTTCCACTTGTCAGCATTCACTCAAGTTCGGGTGCTGTTTAAAGCTGTCTTTCCACTTGAGCAATTTGCTACATATAAACATTGAAAAATTGCTCCACCCAAAACACCTTTTCATCCTGAATACGATACTGCACACACTCGACCATATCGACCCGTATTTATTATGATTACAATATCCATCGCACTGCTAGTGTCAACTTTGCTGATGATAACAGAATGCATCGAACCCGCATTGCATTGACAAGTGATTCATTTATTTGGGGCCTAAGAGCATCACAGATACACACAAAAAACACTCACAACTCAAAGCTATTATTGGTGAACATGCAGTTTGACAAAAACCAATAATAGCTATGTGATTATCAATTCATTTGAGCGCCAATGTACGACACAACGATCCCACCCATTTAATGACACTGCTCTTAACAACCAGCTGTTGCACATCGCATATAAGTTAGTGTGTGTGCGGTCAAAAGAGGTGCCGGCCAAAACTGCGGTCGCATTGACAAATAATAATAGTGCCGTTGTGGACAAAACGCATCTACGACGAGGACGCGGTGAGTGATTACCACGAGGACTTATAGGCCACACATCAAGTTGCATCAAGTGTGCAACATAAGGCGGTGTGCAACATACCGCGCGACCGCATCGTTATTGGTCGACCTGCCCAAATCGTTGGACACCACACCAACACATCGTATGCACTCTCTCACATGCATGTTGCACGCATGCGTGCACTGCAATCAAAAACAGACAAATTGAATTCAATGCATTCGCTGCACGCCATTATGAAAGGCACGCTCATGACGCTGGACGCGTCGCTCGACCATTGCAGCATAGAGCTGCATTCCGCGCGCATATGGGCCGTGCACATCGTCGTCGTCGACGTCGTCGTTGGTTTGCGGTGTGTGTGCAATTTTGACCGAGGGGTGACAGTGGGCATGCATGCGCATGTGCAGCATGCACATACGAACACACGCACGCACTTCGGATGCGACCAATAACAGCATAGCAGAATACGCACTGCACTGCGGTGGTTCCACAAAATGATGTTCATATATTTTTTTAATCATTTCATTTTTTGTGGGGCCGCGTGTGATACGTTGAACGCACACTTTATTATTTGTCTGGTATAAATCAGCAGCTTCAAATGAGTGGCCCCCCTCGCTAGAGTAGGTGTGCCCGGAACCCAAAATTAGATTAATTTCTCAGCCATCCGAAATAACACGGCAGCGGCAATAAACAAAGCGTCCAAACAACGGTTCCCTCTGCTGAAGACATAGAAATGACAACGAATACTCGTCGTGACACACAAACATACAAATCACTGATGTGTGCTCCCCCCTCATCCAATCGCTGGATGCCTGGATGCACAACGTGTTACGAATTTCGGCATGTACAAGTAGTGGCGTTTGAATCTGGACAAAAGGAAACAGGATTTACATTGCGGAAACGAAAGAATGTAGAAATCTATCTGATTATAGAGAATAACTACATTATAATAGAAATTGAAATAACTTGGAAATTCAAAAAAATTACAAATCATTCGTAGTCATATTACGATCGTGAAAGATCTCGTCTTTTTCTTCACAACTGGCACAATTGACATTCGAGAGAATTGGCTTACATATAAATCGTGCAAGACAATTGTCAGTTGTTTGGATGATCTCCACGATTTTTTCTGAAAACTTCTAGCCATGATCCGACAACTATTCGAGAATTTTAATGATGCAGTTCATATGATTGGGCATTACTTTGGCCCGCTATACTAAAAACCACACCGACTTTAGTTTATTTCCGCCAATGATCCGGATTTGAGCACGATTTCATTACCTTTCATTCATTACCTTTAATAGCTTTTAGTCACTGTATATATTTTGTATGGGTAACAAATTGTTCGTATTTCTTGTTTGGTCTCAAGGACATACAAGTTAAACAGAGTGACTTATTAGAGAATCTCTAATAAGTCTCTAATAGAGATATGAGCGTATACTCAAATTGAAGGTAATGAAATTGTGCTCAAATCCTCATTATTCGCCTAAAAACAAAAATCGATAATGCCGCTGCCACAATGGGGGTTTGTGCACATTTTTGACGTTCAAACTCAGCAAACTCCACATCCTACAATGTGGCACCCTTGCAATATATCTTGTTTTGGTTGGTGTTGTTGTTGTCTACAGAGTTTGTGCAAATAGCAGTTTACACAATCCTCCAATGTGGCAGCGGCATAAGGCATTTGTAATGAAAAAATAAGACTCATGTTGGAACATGACTAGAAGTACTCGTACTCGGACAAATTCATGTAAAAGTGAGCAGGAATCTATAAACAACTCAGTCGTCTTGCACGATTTGTATGCAACCTAGAATTATGTACTTGTAGCTGAAAAAAAAACTGTTTTGACGCGACTTTGAAAGAAATATATTGCGAAACGATGGTGCTTCAATTAGCTACAAACACAAAAAAACACTTGAAAAAACGTTTATAACAAAGCAAGTTCGAACTGAAGGAGGCGAATTTGTGCAACCAGAGGGTTTAGCTCATTGGCTGGAAATGGGCAACGAATTCGAGCGCCTCACCCTGTACAGCCGAAAATAGATGCGCACTGAGGTGAAACGTAAACGCCTGGGTGCGAAGAGAGCTCTTCCGACTTCCCATATAGTTGACAAACTCGCTGCCGTCGTCAATTTCGCTGTTGTCGTCGTCGTCGACTTAGTTCCCCCGCGATCTTCTACTAAAGATGCGCGTAACCGAAAATAGAATCACTGCGCGCGCGCTCGCGTGTACAGGGCTCCGAAAATCGATTCCATCTGCAGCCGCTTTCACCGCTGCTGCTAAAGCTACGACGACGCAGCTAGCATATGCCATATGTTTACCGTATCGTATCGTGGCACGGCACCCCAAGAAAACGCACACACGCAGTCCACAGAAAGACAAAAACAAATCCTTCGCACCCACCCACACGCTTGTACATATTACACGAGGAGTGTTTATACGAATAAAATATGCAATCGATAATGATATACACTATACGACGGTGAGTGTGTCGGTGAGTGTGTGTTGATGAGTGTGTGCAACGTAGTAGGTAAGAATGTGTGGCAGTTGGCAAACAAAACGCAATCATTTACCTCAAAATCTGTGACGGAATTGTGGCCGATTTGATGGAAAACGAAGAATGCGAGCTGCCGCTGCCATCCTCCTGGTACTCCAAATTGGCTGGCATCTTGTTTTGTGTGGATAGCGACTGTTCTAACGATGTAATTACGGCTCCGATAAACCGACTGTTGCTTTTAGCAGATATATCCGACGTTGACTACAGATAGCGTTGGAAACTATCGATTCGCTGGCGATCCGCACACAAAAAACGCGCGCCTTTTCTGAACGATGCGCCTGGGAGCCGAGGACGGGAGTGCGATGACGTCTTCTTCGCGCCGACACGGGAACACGGACACGCACACAAACTAACTAGCACACGAATTTACGCGAGCTTGAACTTGAATGCGGTCGCTTGTATAGGAAGCTTGTCGTTGTCGTTGTCGTCGTTGTAGAAATAGGAAACTTGGGCAAAAGGGGGCACACATGTAATTTGTAGCACAAAAATAATAAACACACAAAAAACGTTCACACGGAGGATTTGATTTTAGAAACAGATGACATTTGCGTGTGTGGCGGAATGTGTGTGGGAGTCTAGAGGTGTGCGGGTTGACGAGACAATCGAAACTGCGCGTACGTGCTGTTGTTGACAAATGCCAAACGCAAAAAACGCAACGATTGCTAAGTTTTTGTGCGCTGCTGGTGGTGGCGATGACGACGATGTCGACAAGTAGTTCAGCCGACCGACCGCGTCAAAGTTCGATGATGACGACGTCTGTGCTGGTGGTGGTTGATGGTGATGGCTGCTTGGGGTTGGGGTTGGTTTCAGTTGATTTTGTTTTGTTGAGATTTTGTTTTGTTATCCAATGGTTGTCCGATATCGCGAGGACACCGGCGATATTCTGCGGGTATTCCGACGGAATCGGACGCGGGCAGGGAGCCCGGTGGTTTCTTGGAATTTTGTGGGCCGAAAGACGCGCGATTTCCGGTCGAAAAACGGAAAACTGCGGAGCGCGAACACAAATGCGTGTGTACAATTTAGAGCCGAAATAGAAACAACATGGCGGTTCGGCGGAATCGACGTAGTGCGATGAGCGCGCTTTGTGTAATACAAATGTGTGTATGTGTGGGAGTGAGTATGTGTGTGTGCGCTCGCGGGGGTGGTAAGCACACACATAAACTCACTCAGAACCGAGCTCGCGAGCGATGCCAACGACGTAGTCTCAGTGCTTTTACCGAAGGGTCGTCGTCAGCGTCGTCTTCGTTTGAGCATTCGTTGCTATGCTTGTGAGGGTGAAATGTGAAATGCGTGAGCGCCGAATGAGAGTCGAGTCTCCGTGCGTCCGTGTCCGTGTCAGTGTGAATGCGTGTGTTTCTGCGTACTTACTTTCTCACAAACTCAAACAAGAACGCGTCGACCAAATCAACGAACTCGGCCGAGAAATTTGTCGTTGCGTGAACAAGTTTTATCGATCTCTCGCCGTGTAATTTGTGACCGCGTGACCGCGAGCAGCATGTATGAGCGAGCTCCCCTTCGGACGGACGACACGACCAAACTTAATAATGTACGCATATATTTATGAATTGCGTAGATTCATTTTATTAGGTTTACATCTGTACTCAGGTTATATCGTCAACCACACATTTCCATATGCCCAGCGGAGAGATCATCCCCAGCCACACATGATGATGAGGTCTGAGCTGCCGTCCCCACCAGACGAGTCGACCAGCGGCCCGGAGCTGCCGCACGACAATTGCGAAGAGTACTGGCTTTTAACAAAACAAACATCGAACAACACGAACGTGTGCGTGTGTGCGTGCTGGTGTATGTGGGGGCCACCGGCACCGACAACCTGCGATGATGATTTGCCGGTGCCGGCGGCTGCTGATGTCGTGCTCATTTGGGCACATGTGCCGCCGCCGCCCGGATATAACATAAACACATCATCCACACAACAATTTCGTGTCGCTATCCGCGTCTGATATCTGCGCTGACCGAAAACCTCGCTGCTCGCAGACAACGACGGCGACAACGACCGCCACAGCGGAATAAGAATATATATTTACTAAGGAAGAACCACCACCACCAGAGAGTGGCGCGGCGGTGCATCAAGCAAACGCACATGCACACACACAAATGCATTGCGTGTCCACGTGTCCTAATAATCGTGAACCGTGATGCGCCCCATTAATAAGCGCACGCGCCTGAACACCGTATATTTATGCGATATGCTGTGTGTGCACCTCACACTAGCACGCACACACACACACATTGACCGCACACACGCGATGCGACTTTGTACACACACGCACGTGCGGCTGCTTCTCGGCAGTGCAGTGTCGCTCTGAATGCACACCGTCGAACGACGTGCGATCGCACACACAAAGCAAAAGACCTGTGCCGTGTGTGTGTATGTTGTGCGGCGGCAAGCCGCTATATTGCCTGCACAAATTGCATGTTTTGTTCAGGACACGAACATGCATTCAGCGCAAAATGCATCGCGCGCATGCGGGAATTACGCACCGAGTTAGCGCGCAGTCTTACGTCGTGAAAAGCCGCTATTGTACGTGTGCGTGTGTGATGATCCTTGTTCATATGCTAACATATTAAACACACACGAGCACATGCACGAGCTCTTGCATTTGCGATGCATTTTGCGAACGTGTTTTGCGGCGCCGCCAAACATTGCACTGACCATTGACCGCTCAGTCAGTTGGGGACGTAAAGTGGAATTGAAATCGTAGTGAAAGGAGTGATCATCATTGTACCCATTAAACGTGTATGTAAAGCTTATTTTATAGATGAATTTAATTAACAGTTGATATACGCACAACATATTAGGGCGGAAGGCTTTCGAGCGGAATTCGGAACACGCGACATTCTGACCTGCACCACTTCAGCAGGAACGCTGCATAAATTTCTCGGACCAAAAGTTATTACTTTCATTTGAATCTTCGGTCATATTCTTGCATACCACTGCAATGAATCATTAATTTACTAAATAAATGATAAATAATATCAACAGGACAAGTTTTGACTCGACCATGACGAATTTCGATAGAGCGAGAACAGCGCTCATTTGCTCTGGAAGAGTGGAAACTGCAAGGCCTGATTTCACGTGATCGGTGTTTTTCTTTCGCAGAACAATTTGATTTTGTGCATAGCAATCTGTCAATGCAAACTTCTCGGTTTGGACGCTTGAAAATGTCAGTTGACGTAGCCGGAGAATTAAATCAAACACAACTAGGGTAGCATAATTCTAGTATACCTAACTTATGTTGGATAAGAGTTTGAAATTCGTGAACAGCCAAACAAACTATCAGAACCGTGAAACTCACGTCTCGTCCATGCTCACTCGCGGGACGGAACACAATCCTGATGCGCGCCATGTGCTCGCGCACGCGCCGAATAATGCCGAATTTGTTGGCAGTGGCAGATGTACAAGGCACACAAACGCACACACACAAGCTGCGTGTGCGTGTGCGTGATCCTAATACCGGTGCTAGCGTAAGCGCATGTGTGGGATTATAGTCCAACTCTATTAGAAATCGCTGCTAGTCGGTTTAGAAAACTATGCAACTCGAGCAGCATATATTCGCATCCATCATCATAGCCTTTTACGCGTGCAAGTACCAAAAATACACTACATTGCATGTACACACGATATTAAGATATTATTCGCACGACGTCTCCCGAAAGGAGCGCACAAAATCGACGTCGAAAGAAACGGCGGACGCACGCAAGCCTGAATAATGCGAACGTACGTGAACGCACACAGCGCAGACGCGGCGCAGCCGAACAAGCGGGAAAACATCTGCTCGGCGCGTGCGCCAAATCACATGCACGGCAGCGCATCAGCACCGGCACACTGCCGTGCGTTTGTGTGTGCGTGTGTTACTAGGTGTGCAGCCTCTGAATTGGATTGGGTTCATCATACTCAAAGTGCGATAGCAGGAAGAGTATCAGAGATATCTTAATGAAATCGGTTTCCATTGTTAGCTACATATTTCTTTCATATTTTTGAAAATGTATAGATCGCTATCGATAGTCCGTCAGCAGAGGAAACACTACATAATACATCAACCCTTTTTTTACACCTTAAGAGGGTAGTCCTCTAAATAATATTTGTTCATGATATTTTTTTTTGTTAGCTTAAAATGTTCTTTGGGATGTATATTTTGTTTTAGGATTCATCCCATCTTTGCCGGAAACTTTGATCGTCCGTTATGAGACGATATGCAAAGACGTGCACCGGCACGCTGTGCGCGCTTGCATGCGAAACCGAGCGTAACCCGAAACTTCAAACGCGTTTTTCTCGAA
Organism: Exechia fusca; assembly: GCA_024741255.1. NCBI lineage: Eukaryota > Metazoa > Arthropoda > Insecta > Diptera > Mycetophilidae > Exechia > Exechia fusca. Next base: position 86 of record JANTBZ010082561.1, on the reverse strand, counting down.
ACGGTGTTTTAGAAATCGGTGTGCAACATAACGTGTTATCCGCACATACGATTTTGATCGGACTTTGCGTTTTGCATTCACAATTG
>JANTBZ010082451.1:0-19221 GCA_024741255.1 Exechia fusca | reverse complement strand
AATAAATGTCATGCAGATTCCAACAGAAGGCGCATCAACGCTCAAAGCACTCGGAAAACACATTGAAATGAAAAAAAAACTATTTTCAGTATCTTTGGCTCTGCCTCAACCAGATCGGATGTCGAAAGACGGTTCCTCTTAAAGCATTTGAAGGTAAAAATGTCATCTAGTGAACGCGAAAACAAGAACTAACCCAAGATCCATATTTATCCGAGAATCGGCGGCAGTTCCCATACATGTCGATCGAGCAGTGCAACGTATATGAAACGTAATTCTATGAGCCATAAAAGGCTCAAACATTGGTGTCATGAAACATTTTGATGAAATTCATATAAATGATGATGTGTACAATATCGTGCTAAAAATTCAAGTTCAAATGTCCACAAATCAACGAGATATGAGGATTTTCCGGTGTAACACTTCATACCTCGCTCCCTGTATGTATTGTGAATTGTGACTCTTACTTTTCTTGAGAATCGTAAAAAAAAACACCATTTCGTATATGTTTAAAATTAATGAGGTAAATTACATTTTATAAAGAAAAGTGATAAACTAGAAGAATCGAGTACGTGAAATCCGGACAATACAATATCCGGACAATCAAGTAATTGACTCTATTCACTGACACCATATTATTACAGTACATCCATCGTTCTCTAAATATCTCATCTCGCTCATCGCACATACCGATACACACAACTATCGTTCGTCACACCCAACGAATAATCGAACTCCGACTCCAGCGCCTGCGAACCGCGTCGCACCGCCGCCGTCACACCGCCGCCTCCCCGCTGCTGCTGGCGCTGCCGCTGCCGCGTCTGTCTCCTCCGCTCCCGCACACACCATCCCATCAGCACCAGCGCGACTGCCGCCTGCAACGCCACCACCACCACCAAATACGATGCAATATACGCATCCGAAATGCCCGGCATCCGGTAGTCCATCACGTCCTCCAGCCGCCGCACCGCACGCTCCGGGTGCCCACTGTGCGTGGCCGCGCAGCTGCCGCGCAACGCCCTCGCCACATAGTGTCGCTTCAGCTCACTGGTCGCCGTGTTCACCTCGAACTCGTTGCAGTCCAGACACAGCTCGCGCAGCTCCGGCATCGAATCCAATGTCTCCAGCGCGAACGCGCGCAGCCGATTGTCGTTCAGCTGCAGCTCACGCATCAGCGTGGTCGGCCTGAAGGCCAGCGCCTCGACCAGCTGCAGCCGGTTGGCGTTCAGCTCGAGTCGCCGCAGCCGCGGCAGCTGCTCAAAAGTGCGCGTGTAGATCACGGTCACACCGCAGCGATTGCAGCGCAACACCTCGAGCCGCGGGCTGTTCAGCACCGGCTGGTCGTCGGCGAATCGGAACTCGGCGTTGCCGCACAGCGACAGCTCCGTCACGTTGGTGCCGACCAGCATGTCGGCGGCGACGCCGGTGAGTTCGTTGCGCTCCAGCGACAGGGAGCGCAAGTGCGGCAGGTGGCCGAACGGCTGAGCGTTGCGCGTGGCCAGATCGCGCAGCCGGCATCCGTTCAGCTCGAGCGCGAGCAGCGACTGGCTGCGCAGCTGGGCGGCATCGTTGGCGTCCAGATCGAAGCCGGGATTGTCGTTGAGGCGGAGCGTGTGGAGGTGCGGGTGGTGGGCGAGCGTGGTGCCAAGCCGGAGTATGTGGTTGGATTCGATGGAGACGTCTTGCAGGCGGGTGTTGCCGGTGAATTCGGTGCGATTGAGTGAGGTCCAGTGATCGTCCGGATCGATGACGAGCTGGCGGATGGTAGGGGTTGTTGTGGCGGATGCGCAGCGGGCGATGGAGACTCTGGAATTTGGATGCCGTCCAGTTACGTTGAGAAGTTGTGCAATACAAGCATTTACTTACAACATTATCCAACCAGTTGCCGCCGCCGACGCCCATCGGAATGCGCCGAGCGACAATGCCATTATCGCACGACTTCACGTCGATTTCGGATGCGTGAATGTGTGCGATACGGCGCGAACCGAATCCGAATCACGCACTTTGGGGCACTGCGTGTTCAGCAGCCAGCAGCAGCGCTATCGCAACTAACCGCCGAACATCAATAACAACAATTGATATTCGTTGCGAACGCGTGAAAGCTTCGGCGACCAGCGCGCTCTCCGAGGTGTCGGCGTGTGGCAGTTGGGCGAGTGTCGTCGTCGTCGTCAAGGGGTGAGTCAAGTCCGCGCACACACATAATCGATGTGTCTGTGCACACATCGCACACGAGCGCACGTTTTGGTTGATAAGATAACAGCGTAACACACACGTTAGCGTGGCGGAGCGAGCGGGAATTTGTCTGACGAATGATGCGGGACACGTACGGGTTGATGACGTGCCGATGCCGCGCGAGGTTTTGGTGACGTAGCCAGGTTTGGATAGACACCGGCAGATCGATGTGCAACATAATCATGATGTCAGAGGACTGGGTTATCGCGCTATCGTGGCGGGGAGTCGGCGACGACCAGTATATGATTAAACACGTGCACGTTCTATATTACTATTTTACTATCTCTGATATCATTGAGGTAAATTCCATTGTTTGAGCGATTAGCTGTTTGTCTACCACGTTTATACTTCGGTCTTTTGAGTGATAAGCACTATCCATATTACACGATTAAATTCTAGAGGTAATAAATGACACATGTTATCCCAGCTCAGACGTCGCCAGCGGAAATAAATGTTTGTTCGAGTTTGGGTTTTTTGGCGACAATAGCAAAAAAGCTTATCGCTTTCGATTTATACCATGGGGAGGGTTTTGCCGATTTAAAAGCGACGCGTATACCCAGACGTTGGACTTTCGATAAAATGTATGATATGTCTGCGAAGTTTCGCATGCCGTAATTAACTATTTGCGTTCCATGGCTTCGTTTTAAGTAAATAACGTTAGGTCAATTATATTTTTGTCTGGTGAACATTTTTCATTCGATGTTTGATATCCATAGATAATGCGAAATTGAACAAAATATAAGGCTATATCTTGTGTATGTTGTTATAATAGTATGTTGAGTGGTGGGTGAATTGTGGGTGGTAAATGGATATGCGGATGCTGTGCGCAGTGCTCGGGAAATGTGCATATAGGTGAAATGCACGCAATTACGGTGGCCTTGTGGCCTAATGGATAAGGCGTTGGACTTCGAATCCAAAGATTGCAGGTTCGAGTCCTGCCAGGGTCGTCCTGATTTTTGTACGCGGTTATTATATTATTATTATCCGAAGAATAAGGAATATGAAATTGATAATTATTAAGAAATGACGCTAGCGTTAACCAGCTAGACGGATATATGGAATACTAACACTAATATGCACAATGATATGCACTAAATAGTGATCACACGATTAGGATTTATTATCGTGTCATTCCTTATCAATAGCAAATAAGCTGATATCAACATGACTGATTTTGAATTGATTAACCATTTAGAAATGACGCTAGAATCAACCAGCCAGACGGACCATATTCTTATCAGAGTTATCGGTATATTTTATCGAAAATTCCGACGCACGCGACTTGGTCATATTGCGAAAAGTCAGCGGGATTTTCTAGTTACGTGCGAGAATGGAAACTCCGCAAAAACATGAACGTGAATTCAACAAACGGTTAAACCGGATTTTAAGTCGATTGCAAAAACAAGCATTGTGATTCGATCAAAATACAAAGATAATATATAACATTGAACATCAGGCATGCGATGCGTGATCAAATGTTTTTGGCCGAAGCACACTCAAAACGGATGGAAAGACGTGCAAGCGCGTGCCGCTTATCGGGCACGCATTTCTCGTGCATCGGACGGACGGTCACGTAGATGGAATAAAATCCGTAGGAGCTTACGATGAGAATGATTTGTATTGTGCATGTGTACAATTTTCAAGTATGGTTGTAGTTAGTTGCGAATGATAAAAGAAAGGATACTCTATGTCATTCCATCCATATAAATTCATAAATGTTAGAATATGAATTGAATACTACTATTCAACATATCGCCGATTCAATGATGGTATAAGAACTACTTTCCACAGATGCAGAGATTATGGCAAGAATATTAAAAAGTATATAAGATTCGGGTCATTGAATTCCTTTTTCGTCAAGTATGGCGATGAACAAACTACATGCTATACACGGGACTTTAGGGGACATTACGCGTGTTCACGATGAAGATGAAATATGATGAAGTTGAAGATGATATATTTGTATCGGATACATTTTATGCGAACGTGCCACGTTATGTCAAAGGATCAAATTCAAACAATTATTAATAATTTATTTAGCACCTTCGATGTTTTACCTTTCGAGAGCAGAGCCTTGATCAATCATATTCGCGCACAACTGCAATTTGAATGTTCAGAGGACAGGAGTTCGATCGCACCATGTTTAATTTGAAATTAAACATGCTGATCATGAGAAGCCCACAGACTACTAACTCGATCACCGACCATTGTTTAGCAAATATCAATATTATCATTTTATAATACCCGAAGGTCTAGCCATTTCCCACTTCACACGTTCAATTTTAATTATATAAAACACTCAAATCCGAATGATGCTTGCGGAAAAAAATCGCTGCTGAACAACTTGACACGTTCAATGGCGGCAATAAACTAAAACAGTAATTAACGCGATGCCATCGCGGTGGCGCCGACGACCATCATTTCTGCCGAATACTTGTCAACATGCACACACACACACAGCCTAATACCCAATCACACACATACACACACCTACTCCCGTCGGTAGCAGCCAGCGCAAGACCACCTCACAATGTCAAGTACAATGCTGCACATTTATGATGGCTCCTCAACAGACGAAAAAAATACCCACTTCAACAGGTGTAAGTGTAAGACACGCGTACGATGTCTATCTCTCACGCAGGCGCCAGCAAGTGGCCGCCGCTTCTGTTGGACTAGCGCGGCGACCATTGCTATCGTCTGGCCGCACCAAGCCAACAAACCGACAGTCGGCGAATTTGTACGTGCTGTCGGACGCGCGTGTATGCAATCCTCGCATTGGGCGTGCGCCGATATTCTTCACACTTTCGCGCCTATAGCGAGCAATGTACAACGGATTCGCGCATAGGGTTGGCAGAACACGAGCCGGAATATATTCGGCGCGTATTCGCACGCATATACGATAGCTGCTGATAAGACCGCGCACGAAAAGCGTCCGTTATCAGTTCGACCAACCCACGCCCGCGTCGTCGCGACGACAACGCCGACCGGACTATAAATGCGAACAGTCTGTCGAATCGAGCACACAGTCACTTGTATCGATTAACGCAGGACACATCCTCAATCAGTATAGTTTATCGCCGCAATTTGGTGATTTCTCAACGTTAATTGTGCGTGTAATTTCGTCTTGTGTCAACCACCACAATAATGTCGCAGCTCTTCAGTCTGGCCGAGGTGGCCGAGTACAACGGCGAGAACGGCAAAGCTTGCTGGATCATCATTCGCGACATCGTGTACGATGTGACCAGCTACCTGGACGACGTGAGTGCGCACAAACAACTTTGCCAAGTGTTTCCGTTTTAGTCAACGTCGTTGTCGTTGTGTTTGTTCCGAAATAGCATCCGGGCGGCGGCGAACTGATCACCGAGTGGGCCGGCAAGGATGCCACCAAAGGCTTCGACGATTTCGGACACTCCAACGATGCGAAGAAAATGCTGCGACCATTCCGCATCGGTGAACTAATTGAGGTACGTACGCACGCACGCACGAACGCAGCGCAAAGGTTTCGAATCTGGGCCAGTGTACAATGTCAAGTGTTTCCTCTAGCTGCTACCAGCGAACCTTTGTCTTTTATAACGAGCGACGCCGCCGCGGTCACTCGACAAAAGTCACGTTCTATTTGAACGTATTATTATTATTCGCCGTAATTATCTGCACTTGACAATCAATCAGCCGTCGTCGTGGTCGTCAGCACACGGCCGGTGCCGGTGAACACACACTCGGCACGTAGCGGTGATTATCACACACGACGACGGCAAATTTGTTATATCGCCGAAGTGTCCGCGACTTGTGCGATATGGAAAACCCCGTCTATATTTGACGTGTATATCGAGCACGACGGGCTCACAATTGATTCGTATAATAATTTGAACATATCAGACACAATATTATTCAATTGTTTCAAACGAATGCGATGCGTGATTGTTGTCTATCATTGTCAAGCAGATCATCGGCGACACTTGTTATGTCGCGGCATGTGGTCACACCTTCTCACGCACTTCGCGTGTTATCTCTTCCTCGAACGTGACACACGATTGCAGTGGACAGTTAATCGTGTCGCGCGGCGCATAAATTATCCGCCACCAGATTAGTCGATTGTGTGCACCAAATGCCACCAAAAACATCCATAAATTACGAACATCGGGCTTATCGGGCTCGCCAAAAGCTCAACGCACAAACACATTTGACTAACCGCGCATTTCTCCATTCACTCTCGCCATGCAGGAAGATAAAAAGGCAAATCGCAAGAAGAAGCCGGCCGCCGGTGCACAGATTATCAACAATAACAATGGCAGCAATGCGAAAACAATGAACGAGAAGCCCGCGGCGACGCAGCCGCGCAAGAAGCGCTTTTCGTGGATGTTCTGCTGAGTCACGAGCGCGCCACGCACGCCATCAGACGCACGCACGCACGCACGAGCTTGGGGATTAGCTGAGCTGTGCCTTAGCGTTTATGGCGTCAGGTGGGCGTGTTGACCGGTGACCGGTGTCGGGTGATATTGATCAAATACGATTTTTGATATATAGATTAGGGTATTTCGAAACGATGCGTAACCACCATAATGGAATGCTCCACAAACACACAATGTAAATTGACGAAGACAGAAGGAACGTTTCATTTTAAGGAAACAAACAGCTTTACTAGGATTAAGTGCAACACAAAAGCTTTACAACTAGATCGTAACTCCACGACACGAAAACACGAGATCGTGCATATAACCAATAAATTATAAAATCAAATAAGTATAATACTTACGCACATCGAATCGCATGGCAAATTGTGTATTTCTCGAGCAAATCATTTTCTACTGCTGCCACCCGTTCGGTGGCTGCTGCTGCTGCCTGCCTCGCGTCGCCTACTGCTGCTACCACCGTTACCACCTCCAGATCTCTTCTCGTCTCCGCCACGCTTCCGCTGGTTCAGCGGATTGCGCGGATCGAAGGCATCGTACCAGTCATCCTTTTTGGTCGACGCATCTTTGGCCAGCACCGGTGCCTTCTCTTCGAAGTGCAGCGTATGCGACAGCCAATCGTCGCCATCGATGTCGTCCTCTTGGTCATTTTCTGCCGGCTTCGGTTTCTTCGACTGCGCATTTTCGCCGTCTTCGTCGTCACTGCTCGCGTACATCGCATGGCTGAGCTTCGACTTGAAGCGAGCCAACAGATCGAGAGTTTGCTGTTCGTGTGCCGCCGAGTCCTTCTTTTTGGGCACGACGAGCTTGCGGTCCGCATACTTGCGCTGCTCGGACATGTAGAGTTGGACCATTTTGTTCTTCGGCTCTGCGTTGGCTTCGTCTTCGGCGGCGGCGGCGGCGGCTTTAGATTTCTGCTGTGTCTGGGTTATGGCCGCATCTTTCTCGCGTTTATCCTTTTGGTATTCTTTTTTCAGTGAGTTGATTTGGTCGCGAATGTCGTCGCTGGATATAGAAATACAAAAATGGTTAAAATCACTATTGAAAAGCAATACAAATGTTATTAGAACTCACGCATCCTTCTTCCGTTTGATGCGACGCTCACGCTCCAACTCGTTGCCAAACTCGTCCGAACCGGAGTCTGAAACAACAACCTCTTTGACTGTTGTTTTCTTTTTCTCCTGCACAGGTTTCTCTGAAGTCTTTTTGGCTGTTTTATCAGAGTCTTTGGACCGCTTCTTCGAACCGCCAGCCTGTTGTAGTTTATTTCGAACAGCGTCTTTGATGGCAGCTGCGCGATCTTCGTCCATATCAGCATCAGATACGGGCACGTCAATATCGTCCTCTTTTTCTGTAAAAGCAAATAAACATGTCATCTGCAGATATCGCAAGGAATACAAGAACTGCAATAAACACCTACCAATTTTCACAAACGTCTCCGTATCCTTGCTCAGCTTCGGATCGTCCACCACGTCGTGCATCGACTTTGCCTTCCCCGCCGTCTTCTGCACAAACTCGTTGGTCTGCTCCTCGTCCTCCTCGGCCTCGCTGCCAAACGACAGCAGTCCGAAATTCTTGACACCCTTCTCCTTCTTCTTCTTCTCCTTGTTGCCGCGCTTGCGCTCCACCGCCCTCGGCACAATATCGTCGAACGGATTCAGCAGCACCTCCGTCTTCAGAATGCGATGCGGAAAGAGCGGCTTCTCGTTGTGATCCACCTCGACGCCGTCCTCCAGCTTCAGCATGTTGAACACCGTGTCACCGGTCACCTTGCCGAACAGCGTGTGCTTGTTCTGCAGCTCGGTGGCCTCGCCGAGCGTGAAGAAGAACTGCGATCCGTTGTCGTCGCGACCCGCATTTGCCATGGCGACCAGGCCGCGCCGGATGAAGCGCAACCGCGAGTGGAACTCATCCTTGAATGTGCCGCCGTAGACGGACTCTCCGCCGGTGCCGTCGCCATTGGGATCGCCGCCCTGCACAATGAAGCCAGCGACGAGCCGATGGAATAGGGTGTTGTTGTAGTAGCCCTCCATGCAGAGCTGGATGAAGTTGCGGCATGTTTTGGGCGTTTCGCGACACCACAGCTCGATGTCGATGTCGCCGACGGAGGTTTTGAGGAGAACCTGCGTGGTGATGCAGACGAAGGATTTAAGTTTTGGATCGGTTGTTAGGTAGTGTGATGGCGAAGATATGTGGCTTACCTTTCCGGATGTCGGAGGTTCCTGGATATAAATGTTACTCATATTGCTGCCTAAATAACGAAATAACGAAATGCGCGAGCGCTAAAAACTCACGTAAACAATAACATAAACCGGCGGCGCGCACGAGGGGCGAATCACTATATAATTTGATGTGATCATACATTTCAAAGATTTTCGGAAGATTTCCGAAGATTCCCAGAGATTTCCGAAGTTTTAAAAAATGTTCCAAAGATTTCCGACAATTTCCAAAGATTTTTAAAAATTTCCAATGATTTCCGAAAGATTACTAGATTTTCGAAGATTCCCAAAGATTTCCGACAATTTTTCAAAGATTTCCGAAGATTTCCAAAGATTTCCGGAGATTTTCGAAGATTTTCAAAGATTTCCAAAGATTTACAGAAAAAGGTGTCCACACATGATTTCCGACCAGTGTACACCGATTTCCAGAGTGACTCGCTCCTCGGTCGCGCATATCGCGCATATCAGTGCTGCCAGATTTCAGAACGACAGTTTTTTTTTATTGTTGAAAAAATAAATTTCCAAACAAATAATAAGAAATCTGAACTTGTTCAAATGGATATTTTTAGCTCTCACAAGGCGACACACGATTGTGGTGAATTTTATCCACATGAGGTAGAAGTTTCAATTTCTATGTAATGGACAAATACACAACTGTCAACTGTTGTACTCAATAAAATTATGTGAACTAAAAAAAATGTGCAAAATTTGAACTCAGAAAAATTAAAATAGTTAGAATGAACAATTACTTTTGGGCAGCACTGGATCATTGGTCTATATACTATGACAGTTAGCAGTATCGATGCGTATACATGCAGGCGAATACGCTAAAACAAGTAGGGTCAAAGAAAACATAAATAAATTGCAGGAAACTACTGATGAAACTCTAGAACGGAACGTAAAGGAATCCTGGGGCACTAGCCCTTTTCTCTCTAATTATTTTTTTTTACTTCGTGAACGTATAATAAAATATTGAAAGTAAAACACGACCGCGTATAACGTTCGTTATATTATAGCACTGCGGGCTGCGGTCCTCACTGTAGACGCAATTCCAGCTGTCTGACGCAAAACGTCAAACTTCCAGAACACACCTGCGATGTTGTTTTCGTGTGCTAATCAGTGCGCTGGTATTCGTGTTGTGATTGTATAACGTGTGTGTGTGTGCGTGCATTGCGAATATGTGTGCGTGTGCAGGAATGTCGCTTGGTGCGGTGGTCGGTGGTTAGTTTGTTAGTCTCAGTTCGGTCGAATCTGCTGGAGCAGAAACATACAAATCCCGTGCCGTTCGGTGGTGTTCCTAAAATATCACATCAATTTCGTGATATCTGCTGTTGTTGTTTTAATTGTCTGTCGCGCAAGTGAAAGGTACGAAACTTTGCATCGACACCTGTGTCCGTCCGCCGCGCCGTGTTCAATCGCCAGAGTGCGTAATCGCGGTGGTCGCCTTCTTATCTCTTCTGCCAGCATTTTATCGCACGATTGATTGTGTTGTGTAGCCATTCTAGCGCGGATCAGCGTCCTGATAATAGGCGAAGTGTGAATGTCCTACACAGACAACACGATAACACCGAACGCACACACGACAACACTACACATGCACATGCTGAATCTGCGCAAAGTCTATATAAGGTGGATGGATGAGCACGAGCGCGAGATATTAGAGTGTAACACGAATTTATTGAGTTCAATTGAAAATGTGTTATGTGCACACTTCTCATGGTACACAAAACACCACACACACACAAACACATATGCGCAGCCCGGTGGGGGTCTCGGTGTGAGTGTGTATAGTAGCGCAGCTCGTCTGGGGTCGAAGTGCATTTGCTGTCGCTGGCGGTTCGGCCCCCGCAATAATCCACCAACTAACGGACGGTCATGCGTCCATAACAAAACAGCATTTATCATCCCCGCATTGAACAAAGAGCACGCAGCCAGCCAGGCCAGGCACATGATTGTTTTTGCCGTGTTGCGAGTTTTGAGCTCTGCGTGTAATCGGTGAGGCGATATGTTACGTTGTCGTCTACCACAAACACACACTCACACACACACTCAAACCACACACACATTTGTTCGCTATATTGTAATAAAATGCGCCCAATTACGTGGAAAAACTGCATCACAAGTGTTGTGCGCACAACGCTCTAAGTATACAGTATGTAGCGCGATTGAGTCGAGTCGCAGTTAGAGTTTGTAGTACATATTAGTATTGAATAGGCGATGACGCGTGTGTAAATCATCGCGCGTAATACTGACCGCATTCGAAAAACGTATAATTTGTGTGTGAGTTTATGTAAATATCGTACCACTAAAAGTGGACGCGCTAGCAGGTGATATGTCAGAAACGGCAGACAGACACCGAACCAATGTGGACGGTAGAAATGAGTGTTGCGTGTGTTTGCTAAATACAAATATAAATAGCGCGGCGCGCAACCCATATCAAATCACAATCGAGTCCATTGCGGCCCGGCCGCACGCATCTGTGTCGAATTACATTCATCATTGGGCACGCGATCTGCGATTGTGCGTATTGTGTTGTTTGTATGTGTGAGAATGATAGGTCTTCGATATTTCTTATCGGGCAGTAATCTCAATTCGAATTGTGCGTCCAAGTGATTTATTGCGAGACAGTATTTGATGTGAATGATTGAATGTATACTATACGTTATATTGATATGAGTGCGAATAAAAAACACCCAGTTATAACAACCTCCTCATCCATGCTGACAATTGGCCGCACTAGCCTCCAACTCACGCCAGAACACAGGCGAATGCATTTCGTAGCCAATCTCCATCGCCAAACCGCCACAGCCAAATCATGAACGACTACAAAGTGCACGCGAACAACGCGGACTCGATCCACTCGCCGTCTTCCAACGATCCGACGCCGATGCATTACCAACACAACAACCACCACCTCAACCACAACCAACACCCACACCACAATCACAACAACCAGCACCATCACTACCAGCATCAGCCATCGCACTACAACAGCCATCTGCAGCAGCAGCATCACATCAAAAACCTGCTGTCTGCGTCCGCCTCTTCAGACGCCGGCGGCGGCGGCGGCGGTGCGTCCAGCACCTCCGCCACTCCTTCCAATCCGTTCGCGGACGTCTCCTCCATCTATCTGGTCGAGACGTTCTACATCAGCTCCAAAAAGAACACCGTGTTCCAGGTGCGCCTCACCGAGAAGGGCCTCAGCCTGCGCAAGGAGTGCAACGGCACCGCCAAGGAGCAAACGATTCTGGTGCAGGACATCATCGGCTGCCGCTGTCTGCGCAGCCAGCGCAAGCGCACCGGCGCCGCGTCGGCGTGCGCCTGCACAACGCTGGCCGGCCAGCAGAATCTGCGCGTGGTCGAGGAGACGTCCGCCGAGCTCGACGAGTCCGACATAAGTGCGTACCTGTACATCTACGCGTACATCCTGAAGCGGACGCGCCGCCTGGCGGCCGGCCGCCGCGAGCGCACCACCATCACGCTGCGCTTCCGCTCGTTCGACAAGTACGAGGACAACAATCGCGAGGCGCAGAAGTGGCGCAGCGCCATCAAGATGCTGCTGGGCGAGGAGTTCCAGTCGATGGTGGACGTGTCGTCGGGACTGTCGACGACGGCGCTGGTGCCGGCGGTGCGCGCCAACGATCCGCGCCGCGTGCTCGTCATTCTGAATCCGAAGTCGGGGTCGGGCAAGGCGCGCGAGACGTTCCAGCAGCGGGTGGCGCCGATTTTCGTGGAGGCGGAGATCGCGTTCGATCTGCAGGTGACCAAGTGCGCGAACTATGCGCGCGAGTTTGTGCGCACGCGCGACGTGTTCGGGTGGCGGTCGATCGTGGTGGTCGGTGGCGATGGGATTTTCTTCGAGGTGCTGAACGGGCTGTTCGAGCGACCGGATTGGGAGCGTGCCATGGCCGAGCTGCCGATGGGCATCATTCCGTGCGGTTCGGGCAACGGGCTGGCGCGCACGATTGCGCATGTGTACAAGTGAGTAGAGTATATAGCATAGTAGAGTGACGCATGCGCGTGCGGTTTATGGTCATTGTTTTTGAAACTGGTTTGCGGAGCGCGCAGATTTGAACTATACACGTTTGGCTGCAGCTTATAGTCGGTTCAAAAAGCAGCAATCAAGGTTGTTTGCTGGGTATTTAAGCGATAACTCCGCGGCGGCGAAGTTTGAATGCGCGCACGCGTCAGGTGTGCAGTAAATCATTCGTGTTGTGTGTGCAGTTGCGTTGAATTCGAACGACGACAACGACCACGCCGACGACGAATGCACGCGGAATTAAGAGTCATGACACCGGTGCGCGGAGTGCTGAACTCGCCGTTTCGAATGGATGTGTTGACGAGTGTGTTTTCAGAAATAATGCCATTCACGTGGTAATTTGCAACGAGTTTAACTTTTATTACGTATTCAGTACCAGATAGAGACGGATCGTTAACAGAATACCTGACTGGCGGCAATTATCCATTATGGTTGAGTTGATAGCAAATCATTCGTTATAATCACAATCAATCTTCTCGAAGGCATATCGCGTTGCTGTGTCGTTTTTGCATCGCTTAGGCCGAAAGACATCGAGATGACTGTGTTCAGTTGATTAGATGCTATATGTATATACGAGAGAAAATACGTGTTATTAGATTAGTTATGATTATCTCTCAAAGTGCCCGACACTTCATCAAACACTAAGCGGTTGCCAACAATGCGCGCACGCTTACGAATTAATTCCACAAATGCACGCGCCCAACTGATGGTGGCGACAAAAACGCCCGCCAGATTGCGACGTCTGGCAGCTCTCTCCAGACGAATTCGGCATTGGGGTTTTTTCTGAGTGTTTCGTTATTAATTGAGAGCTCTGAGAGGTTGCCACACTCGTGTTGTCGTCGACTCACGCCGAATAAAGGAGGTTGTTCAGTTTACTATGTGTACGAGTTATAATGGACATGCGCTGAGTTCGTGTTATTGTTTGGTGGCGCCTGCGAGGCGTCGCTACCGACGCCGTCGTCATCGTCATGTAAGCGAGCTTATGTTCGCCCGTTCGCTTTTTACACGGCCACAACCACAGCATCAAGTAATTACAGCGTATCATGCGAAAACTCGGCTATCGCCTCACGGGCCTGTTTATGAGTGCGTGTGCGTGCTATTTAGAAATGATTTTTTGCATGCTAGAATGCTAGAATACTCGGGCCAATGGTGAAGTGAATGCTTGTGCAAGTGCGTGTTTGTGCATGCATAATTATGCGGCGTGTCTCAACAAAGTTTGTGAAACTTTGAATCAAATGTGCAGCACACACTTGTGCGCACTCTGGTACATGACTCTTGTGCAATGTACATATAATTACAAATATACTCGACTACTGGACACCGATAAAAATACGATTTTATACGTTGTTACGTTTGAGCAAAGTTGATTGAATGGCACAAACATTACATTAATGATACGGCTTGTGAAAGTATGCAAACGATTTATTCGCACATACATATGTCGGTACAGAACACAGCAGACTATTCGAATAATCTGAAATCTGGTTGCGGTTGCGACAGTCATGGTGTTCGTGGTGGATTTTATGGCTTGATAATTTATCGATTTTATATATTGTTGCAACACGAGCACTCGCACCCGAACACATAATAAAATAGGAACAAAACCGACATGCACGCTAATTTCTTATACCTTCACCACATACCACATATCACACATCGCGATGTGACAATTATCGCCGAAACAGTATTTTGTCCAATTGGATTAGAGGTGCTTGTGATCAAATCATTTCACAGAGAATCATTTGGGTCAGTCGGTATTACCACCCATATCGTGACTGTTTTCGGAGTGAATCGATAACAACCCGATTACAATTTTGGTTGTCGTATCAGCGAAAGACGAGGAGAAGATATAACCAATACCGCAGCATCAGTGAACCCACAGGGATTCATATAATGACTAACATGCACAGGACACAAGGTGATAGTTGAAAGCAACATAATAGGTACATTAGTCACGTCACGCATTGTTGCGGGACTATTTTTCTTGCTAGATGCATTGAAGCCGGAAAATTTGCATGAATATGTGTGTGGCGTTACGTAACGTTCGGAATCTTACGCCTGGTTGATTCCGCCTTCCGCTATTATGATGTTCGTCGCTATACGTATTAGGTATTCGCAAACTGAATACTATTCTATATGATAGAAAGCGACACGTGCAGGCTCTGTATGAATACTACAGTGTATTTGAAGTGTTGTAGTTAAGGGTATTAGGCAATCGTTTCTTAAATGCTCAGTTGAGCGGAAGCAATTGCGAAGAAGATAAAATACATTATCAGGAACGATGAACATTGATTGCCCGAATAGCAACCTGATAATAAATATCAGCCTGCTAATAAATAGTTATTTCACGCAAAGCATGAAGGGCTGCTTAATACCCTGTGGGATCAGAATGACGCATAATGACGCACAGGTCGGATGCGAGATCAACAAGTTTTGAGTGTAGATATTCAATACATTCTACATTGCATTACTGACTCTTCGCTGCTGGTTGAGGTTGAACGCTCGTATGAAGGTCAGCTCATCTCGAAATAATGCGAGTCATTGAACACGCAATTTTCAATGCAGCTACAGGATCCATCCATATGTAATTGATTGTTCCAACGTTCGAACTGCGAATTGAAACATGTAAAAGGCAATCGCAGTAGTACCAGTACCTTCTCGGTAAGGTTGCCATTATTTGTAGGGATCACAGAATTCAATTTATCATACATTTTTCTAAAATTAATTGTGTTGAAGTATACTAGCGATTGCACTCACTACACTTAATCGCACTCGTTGAATGCCTCCGGTGAACAATCATCTGAGGCCAAAAAACATGGTACGTGCCGTGTATACAATATGCGTATTTCACTATTTGGCTTTGCAGAGATTTCCAGTCGCCAAGAATTGGCAATAAAACAAGGAATTTGTACGCAGTGTCTGTTGGTTGTTACACCCAGGCGAAGTGGCTCAATTGTCTACAGATGTCTCTAATGATTTCAGACGAATTCAAGTTCATAATAACCTCTTATGGATCAATGCCAAGTATGGTGATACTATACAATAGTATCTTCATTCATTTCCTCACAGTCACAACGATTTGGCGAATGACTTGATTGGCCTTCACAAATGTCTTTTTCGAGCGTCTCAAGTCGCGCGTGTAGGTGTATTTTATATTATGAAATATGATAAACATACCGGCATACATATGTTCCACTACTACAGGAAATGTCAACTGTGTGTATCCAACACCAAAGTGCGAGTAGAGCTCTGCATGGCTCGTGTCCACATGCGTATATACATACACATAAAATAGATGCTCTGGAGATACGCTAGAACAGCATCGACTTCAGCGTCGGTGACGCATGCTGTCGCGTGCATATCAGAGCCACTCCGGCCGTCACAATCGCCACGATCAGCGAACAACCGCCAAATTGCTGCGCCAGTTTGCGCACCAAGTCCAGCCACCATTTGAGCAGCCAATTGTTGATCGGCCGCTCCTTGTAGTTGGGCGAAATGCGCATCGATCGCAGATAGCTGAGGAACGTCGGGTTGTCCAGCGAGAACGCCGGAAAGAACTCGGTGCGGATGTGACGTGTCCAATAGTTGGGCCTGAAACAGAACAGAGCACAACTCGATTAATTCCCCAGCTCCTCCAACATTCCATCCGCTCGTCGTTCAGCTCACCCATCCACCAAATCGTTGTACTGGTACTTGTACAGCAGAGCTCGAACGTATCGCGGCGCGGGCACGATTTCCGCCTCGCCAAACAAGCGCAGCACGTCCGCGTTGTTCTGCAGCAGCCGGAACGCCGTCGACACCGTCCACAGCTGCTGGCGGTACGTCGACGCCGAGGCATCGTAGAACTTGTGATCGAAGCGCGCAAAGTACGGCCCGGCAAAGGGCAGCGAGCCGTTGACGTTGTGCGGCTTGTACAGATGGCCGTACTCGTGCCACGGACCGTCGATGTCCTGCGCATGTTCGTAGACGATCTCCAGCCGCTCGGTGCGCATGCGCCGCAGATGCTGGCCGTACTGGTGGACCAGATGGAAGCGCTCCGCTTGCTCGAACATGCTGCCGAGCGGCGTGTTGGTGATGTTGGTCGACCGGTCGAGGTTGCCGTGCGGCACCATCGAAATGCATACCAGCAGCACGGAGACGAGCGTGCCGACGAGGAATGTGTTGTACATGGAGAGCTTGTGGAAGATGTTGCGCTGCGAATGGGAAAAGCGGCCGTTATAATCGGAGTATAGTTTGGCACTGATCGGAGATTGGCTTACCGAACGCGAAACTAGAGGATGGTTCATTATCGTTGAGAAAAATGTGAGGATGACAAGCAAGAAGGCCATTATCGGTCCGAGTTTGATGGAGCTGCGCAGCCATGAGAGCAGGTATTCGTCGAAAACCCCTAGAACAAGAAATAACCCAAAATGCAATTGAATTGAGTTTGACAAAGAAAAAGAGATTTCACTACTCACATGTCTCGAATAAGTCTGCCAACACGTAGGATCCCACTTCAAACAGCACAGATAAAATGAACATCAGCTTACAGATGAACCATATACTGCGATTTTTATCCTTGAAGAACTCATCGTCTAACAGCGTCAGCAGCAGCACGGGCATTAGGAAGTTCAGAAATCCGTAGTTGCCAGTCAGAACGATCCACACTTGCAAATAAATCTGTGGAGAAAATGCACGTGCTTAATGAAGATCATCTTGAAACTTATTTCGAATGTACTCAACCTACCTGCCAGTAGAACACGTAACGCCTGACCGTGCGATTGGGAAAGAAGAAAAACCAGCTGCACACCAACTCCGTTACGTTCGTGAATATGTTGCCCACCTTCATCACGGCCACCGGATGATTGAACGAATACCAGCTCAATGGCGTTGGCAGAGGCAGCGTCTCGAAGTGATGACGTAGCGCGGTGAATTTCCACCACAAAGGGCAGCCAACAAACAGCTTTATCGAGCCAGACTCGAACAGAAACCTACACAAAAGCAGGCAAAATATTTTGTAATTTTCCGATGCCAATAGCTATAAATCAAACCACCAACCGCATCATCAGCCAGCGCAGCATCACGAATATCATCTTGTCGGTGGTGCCCGAGTGATTTGTGTGGCCGAGCGGCGCCAGCATCACCATCAGAAATCCGGCCTCCAGCAACAGGTTGTCCGATTGGTTGCCAAAAACCTGCATCACCTGCACGAGCGAAAAGTACAGCGACCAGAGGGCGGAGAACGTCTGCAGCACGCACGCTTTTTGCCAAACGAATCTATGTATGTATGTGTGCGGTCGAAATGTGTGGGTGGGTGCATGTTAGCCAATTCCGGCGTGACTGCGTTATGTCGCTCGTTTGCCAATTTGATTACCCGGTGAACGAGATGGTGATGCCGAGCAGCGCCAGCGCGTCCATCATGTACTCGGTGTCGAGGCCCACATAGCGGGCCAGATGCAGCAGCGACGGTTTGTTATGGATAGCTGTGACCAAATTGGTGCCCTCGATCTGGATGCGTGCCGGCAGAATGCCATTGTTGCCGAACAGACCTGCGATGTGATGGAGTGGACATATTTTACTGCATATCTGGACAATGCTGAGCGACAACTACACACATATGCATAGCGCTTTTGTATTTGATTTCCGTCGAAATGTGCGAGACCTTGGTTCAGGTATTGTTTTGACGTCAGTCGGGGCATCGCATTACATTGCCGTTCCGTGCGGTGCTCGCCACCAGTGTTTGCGAATGTTCACTTCAGCCCCGGACGACATATTGTACTACATGGGCTGAGGAGTCCCGGGACAAACTATGAAGGAACAACATTTTTGATGAACACTTTTTATAATCCTATATATAGTTTTATTTCAGCTCGAAAGCCTTAAATCAGCGGTCCTACAACATCTCGATCACTTTCAAAAAGTATTCGTCGCTTACCCTTGCAAATGGCTCTTTTTCTTGATTTAGACTGCCTCATTCTTTCCTTCTAGCTACAATTTTTATTTAGGAAATAAATAATAGTAGCTGAGGGCCAAATACCCATACAATCATAGATGGGACCACAATTCATAGCCCAATTTGATGATTATGGTCGTTTGTGAGTTTTTCTCCGCAAAGAGATCTCGCATGCCCAAAAACGTACGTACGATGTGTATAAATATTTGTTATATATCTTCAGTCTATCAGCAATCTCCAAGTTCAATGATTTTTGAATTTCGAATTTATTTCATGACCTTGTATGAAATAAATTCTACCTATCAGAAATCAGTGCTTTAACTCTCATCCGCCGTTGGGGTCTAAATCGACCCTATTTTTCGATTTTTCCAACTTTGAATGACTACAGAACGT
>JANTBZ010082340.1:0-19251 GCA_024741255.1 Exechia fusca | reverse complement strand
AATGGCATAACGTTAGTAATTCTATCAGCTAAATGAACACAACAAAAACTCTTGACACACTGTTAACACGTAACGCCCCAGCCCCATTTTTACCTGTTTTATTGCATTTATGAGTAGTGCAATGTGAATAAATGCTAGAGAAACAAATTTGAAAAATTTGGTAGTTTGAGCCTTGCAAAAATGGGCGAAAAAATCTAATTTTCTTAATATCTGTGGTCTAAAACGATGAAACACGGATTTAATGATATCAGCTGATGTTGGCCATTACCTCGCATCAGCACCATCATATAAAAACAAAAAATGTTGAACCGTCCACGGCATAATTGGTGTAAACGAAAGTTTGTCATATAAATTGTTTTATACTCACAAATGCACAATCGACGTTATTTTCCGTAACACTAAGATACCCAGTCCCAGTACGAGATCTACCAAAAACAAGCGCTGAAACTACCCTGCTCGCAAGATGTTGTCATTGAGATTAGTAGTAGCACAATGGAGCCTCTAACCTCAATAACTTGTTTATTCATTATGATTTATGATCAATGTTCGAATTTTTAAAGGCGTTCTTATAGTGTTATTTCGCACTGGAAACACTAATTCCATCGATTTATTCACCGTTATTATGTTAATCAATTTCGATCGGCTCTAAGAAAGCGGAGATAAGAAAAAATGTTCGAAATCTAAATTTGTTCACATGGAAATCGAAGAAACAACACTGAAACACTGACCGTGTTATTCAAGATATTTAGGAATTTTTTGAGACTGTGTTAGAAAAACCCGCTTTCGCTAAGTACGTGTTATACATAGGAGTTTTACATGTAAATCGCTTCGTTAAGCGACATTAGTCAAGTCAAATTCATCCCAATTTCACTAATGTCCTCTATCCATTTCCAATAGGATGTCCGACAGCGGCGCCCTCACACCGCCGCCCAAATCGGAGTCGCCCATCGAAGTCGGCGGACCGATTGCCCTAACGACGACGAACAACAACAATCATCACCTCAGCCATAACAATAACAATGCGAATCGATCGTCGTCGTCCTCGTCCTCGTCCTCGACCCCGATGATTATGCGACCGAATAGCGGCAGCAACAGCAGCAGCTCGGGCTCTGGCTCGGGCTCGGCGAGCTTGTGCGGCAATGGGAGCGGAGGTGGTGGAGGTGGTGGAGGAGGTGCGGCATCTAGCAGCGGCATCAGCAGCTCGGGCAGTGGAAGCATTTTCTCCGGCTTTGGCGAGAGGTATGTACTAAAAGGGAACATGGAATGTGTTGTGTGTTGTGTTATGCTAAGCGTTGCGCAAATTAGCAATAATTGAGCAGAATGCCGTAATGAAATAAACAAGTATACTTGTAGTTGTACATAAAGTGGTTGTGTGTGTGTGCGCGCGTCGTTCGTGTTTGCATGTAATAATACGAATACCCACGAGCCGTTCTTTTCGCATTCCATTCCATTATGCCCGACGAGCATTCTGGTTTCAACCAGCAGCATTAGTCGTGCGAGCACGCCAAGCCCGGTTATTGTATTATGTAGAACGGCACGCAAACACATGCGGCGGTCCGCTCCGCCGTTGCTGTCGCGTGCGTGTGTCTGTGTGCATGCAGAAATATTGAACCATGGCACACAATGAATTAGCGCGTGCTGTGTATACAGCTTTGCATGCATATTAAACTCGTTAATTGACACTAACCAATTGAACGTATTACGAGCGAACGAACCGGAGAAGGAGACGACGTCGTCTCGCAACTCGCAACTCATATGCGGGATGAATCATGTCGCTTATGATTATTTTGTGTACAGCCGCGATGTTGATGAAAGAGAAAAAACTAGCACACGCGTACGTCATCAGCTGTGAACCCTTTTGATATTGGTAGAATTAAAATAGATTATTGAATAGACCAGCATATTTGATGCGTTATAAATTTGATTAGATTCAAATGGTTTAATTGGTGAATGGTTGGGAAATATGTATTTCACAGTCTTAGATCTTGTGTCATCGGTGAATACGAGTCACGACTACAACACGGAATGATTTATCCTAGAAGTATGTGCACTAAACTATTGATAATAATCAGTTATGTCTTTTGGTTTCCAGGGCACCGGCTAATTATAAATTGGTTCCCTAAAAAATTTGCCATACAATATTCTGAAACACATCAAGACTTGTTTGGTTCTTTTTGATTATACACCTAAACCTCTTTCGAGTTTTTTTTAGCATCTTTCGATGATGTCGAAAGATAAAATCAATTTCCATCACGGCATCCTTCGAGTCGATCTAAATTGATTGAAATAATAACGGTAATGAAATCAATGTAATTGATGTGTCTAGTGCCGAATAACACAACACGATTCCCTGTTTTTTGTACGGGTTCCTTGTCTTTTAGAACACGATTTTGCTATAACACGGTTTCCTCTGGAACGTATCTACCGTGTTATAGAAGATTTAGGTGTAATTATCTTTCTATTCCGCAACCTGTACGATGGATGCGTTCCAGAAAATCAATCTCTAATTACAAATTAGAAGCTCAAGTCGTCAGGACAGCTAACACTTGAAAGTTGTATTTATTCGCAAGCGGGGCCCAGCGTTACACGTTGTGGGTTGAGTTGCGTTGAACAAAATATGTATATAAACTTCTGGAAGTTTGCGGGTGGTCCTCGTTTTAAAACAAATGTATTTGCAGACTTCTGAGGGGCGTAAGAGAGTAAGAGTAGAGTGCCTGCCTCACGATCGGAAGGAGCTGGGTTCAAATCCTCGGTATGGGTGATCCAAAGAAGGATGAAATATGTTGACATGGACTCTGGAATCCCCGAAATCGAGTATACAAAGGAGGCCAAGACCCGTATTTGCTTGCTCTTGTTAAAGTTTGCAAATTCGCAAAAAAACATATTCTTTGTTTCGATTTCGGCGTTCTTTTCACTGTTTTGTGCTAAATAAGAAATATCGGTCTAAGGGTCCCTCGGCCCTGCGGGGTCCTTGCCTAATTCCCAGTTGGCCATGTCCTTTAAACGGCCCTGAATATAACTAAACTATTGTATAGTAAAACATATTCACTTATTATGTCTTATGTGCATCTGAAAACCAATCCTCCTCTCCCAAAACTCTGACGCAACGGTTTCGGGCAATTAAGCTCTGCTCCGTTCGTACTACAATATACTCCGGAAATCGTATCCCGAATACACTTCGCTACATCTAGCCATCTCTTGTTTCGCGAATGTGTTGCGAATAAGTGCGCACGCGCCACACGACCGGGAGAAGCGGAAGTGATGATGGCGCTCGGAATGTCTGTGTGTATGTGTTTCTGCTAATGCTCGCACGTGCTTCACATTTGCGATAAAAACACATACGAGTGTGTCGAGTCATTATAGGGTCATTAGATTGTAATCGACTGCACGTGAATGGGGGCGTCCCTTTCAATATTGTTTCATGAACGTTATCTTGTCGATGGGTGGTGCGGGTGCGATGATGTTGCGCTGCTGATTTCGCCAAACCATTGATTGAATTACGGCCTGACTGTTCCGGCACATCACACATACACATGAAGTAGAGAGCCCGACCAGGAATTAATCGTATCTCGCGTCTGTTTCGTTCGCCTTCGTTTCGCAGTGCCAGCACATACCGGACGCACATCGAGAATGCGGCGGCAGCGGCGGCCGCTGCCGCTGCCGCCGCGGCGCCGC
This sequence comes from Exechia fusca, assembly GCA_024741255.1. Classification (NCBI taxonomy): domain Eukaryota; kingdom Metazoa; phylum Arthropoda; class Insecta; order Diptera; family Mycetophilidae; genus Exechia; species Exechia fusca. Next base: position 15,576 of record JANTBZ010082340.1, on the reverse strand, counting down.
CGCCACGCGTCACGCCGCCACTGTTTCTGCCGCCCCATCTGGCGTCGCTCAGCACCCAGTTCCATCCGCCGCTGTTCTCCCATCTGAAAGGTAATTATATCAATACATTATACATAAGCGCATATACGCGCACGCATCTCGGTCGAACGGACAAACTCAATATATCGATGCAATCGCGTCGTCCGAAATCCAATTTGCCTCAATTTGCTGGCGCCACTGCTGGCTCTGGCTGCTGTGATGCGATGTGCTGGTGTGTGTGTGTGTCACCAGCTCTGCGCTGATGCGAATCACATATATTATTTAAACTTATCACTTACGCTCACTCGCTGACGGATGACGTATGCGGTTGGCGAATCGACGCCAAAAATCTGTCACCTTTCACACATACACACAGCAGGCAGACGGCCGCCAAAAAAATACCAGCCGCTCTCCCTCTCTTGATGTCTGGGCGTGTGCCCACTCGAGGCGAGGTTGCTGCTGCTGAATGTCCTTTTCGACACCGCGCGCACATGCAAATCGATCGCGGTGATGATATTCGAAATGTTTCAGTCGGCCACACATTGATGCCGCCGCATTCACTCAATCACCCACTCACCCACCCACTCTGTGAGTGAATTATTCCCGCCCTCGAACAAAAAGTCTGCACCGTGTTCAACGCTCTTGTTATGCAAATTGTAATTGACAACGAGCGAGAGGGATCTGCGGCGAGTTCAAAAAGTAATGCCGTGTCGAGTTGGCGATGCAATCATTGCAGCCCTTGCTGGCTGGCGTCATGGCATGGCGATACTTCTGCGAAGACGACGACGAGTGTTGTGTTTAGACAACACGTGTGCACTTAAGCCAATTACGACGCTTGCTCGAATCAAAATCACTATTTGCATATTTGATTCAACTCGTATCATATACACTCATATTTCGGCGTCTCATCTGCCGCCGCCTCCACTAGTCTTTCCCGGTCTTTCCAAATAATAATCTTAAAAGTTTTACAGTGACATTTTTCTTTCAATACAAACATTTTGTGTGTTTTTGTGAGCTTCAGTCGCAACATTTTTACATTCATCATCTCAAATATCGATCAAGCTAATTTTGATCTCCATTTTTGGCGTTTTGCTAATTTGTTTGTAGTTTTTCGGTTTTGTGGCACCCAAACCACCCCTATCATCTGTCTTATATTGATTAAATCTGTTCTTAATAATATATATTGAGACTTTTCCTATCATTCATCTATCGATTATGGATCTACATAAGCGGAAACGATTAAAGGATCACTTAAAAAACCCGTATTTGTTACTGTTTTTTTAGAGAGAATGCCACGCATATCGCACAATCGTCATGATATCGCACAATCGATTTTCTTCATTGTGCTCGAACTTGGGAATTTCAAGATACTCAAGATATTCCCATGAAGTTTCAATGTAATCCCTCCAGCCGTTAGACTTAAATTGAATTTGTGGAAGTATCAAAATAAGCAAAACCAACAGGGAAAAAGAACGTAGTGAATCGAGCCAATCAAGGAGCATCTTTTATGAATATCGTGTAACTTAGGCTCTCGAAAAAAGTTTCCGATTGAAGGGACACACTTTTTTGAAAATACATCAAAATATGCCCTCGGGTTTTCGACCCTAGCCGAGTGCCGTTAATTTACATTATTATTGTAAATTAACGGCAAATAATGTGCTGGAAAGGCGTATGATGTTATTTGTTCTTACCAAATAAATTAGACTATTGCGCACGCATTACATTCACACGCATTACATTCAAGAACATAGTAAAATATGAACATTCAAAACATGCTCAATATTTTTCCGGAAATGACATTTTATTTTCAACGTAACAATTTCATCCAAACAACTTCAAATTGTGTTGATTTTTTTCTCGATCTCGAGTTGTTTGATTGAGAACATCTTTGATTTGAATACAAATCATCCTAAAATAAATGATTGTACCGACCGATATTACTACATTAAATTTAGATATGATCAAAATATTACATTTTATGCTTCAACCAAGCCTTATCGGGAATCTTTCCACCCAACGCTGCCCCAAATTCCCCACTCAAACCACCCCGAACGAAACTAATCAAACTACCATCCTCACCCCCCAGGCGAACGACCCTTCCGCTGCAGCATGTGCGGCAAAACGTTCTCGCGCTCCACCATCCTCAAAGCGCACGAGAAGACGCACTACCCCAAGTACGTGCGCAAGTTCCTGTCGCCCAGCCCCGTCGACACCAAAGACGAGCCGCCGAACTAGTACCCGAGCCCCGCGTGGTTGCCACCCTGGTGGTTCTTTCCATAGCCCCCGATAATCGCTGCCGGCTGTTGGATGAGATAGGAGAATCATCAGCAGCTGCAGCAGCATAAATAACATCAATCATTGGGCAAAAGGAATTCGAACATCAGCATCATCAAAGCAACCACAATGGCGAGGCAACATATAAAAAAATGCAAGAGTAGCATAGAGTAGAAAAGGAGGACAGAAGGAGGAGGAACAGGGTGTAAACGGAGAGAGGAGCATCGTGATCTGTTTGTGATATGGATATTGTTATTTTCAGAGATCGAGATCGTTGACACACGACACACACACACACAAGCAACAAAGCCAATCACTCACACAACTATACACACACGAAAAAACAATATGGAAAAAATATCAACCGCGTGCAGAATCAATTACAACACGACATAAATTACCACACCCCCATTGATAAAATATCACCAACGCAATTTGCAGAGCGAGTTGGCATCAATCGAGTAAATCACACACACACGCACGTATATCACTCACACGCTTTCAAATATCCATCTTTGCAGACCAAAAAAAACCACACACACACACGACGACATCCGCGCTGGATGACACTATTCAATAGAACAAACAGCAACACCAACCAACCACCACCACCCCCAAACCACCCACTCCCCCTTATTAGAAGATGTAAGAGCTTGTGTACATTTATATATCAACATACACGAACACACAACATAAAAAATATATATTGAATAGAACACTCTACAAAACTACACTCACACACACACACGCACCAATTATTATGAACTAGGCTGAAGCACGACGACGAGAGATGAGACGGCTCGCCAAGTATGCGTGTGCATAGAGGGATGAGATATGCGCGGTTTTACATGCGGCATGCATATGGTTAGAGTTTGCAGCCCCCAACCTCCCATCCCTAAATCCAGAGTCCTCTCAGATCCCTCTCCCACACACGCACACTGACACACACACTCGACACAAACGTTCGAAAGAATTATGCTGCGATTTCAAACAGCATCGCCCACTTCTATGCTGCATGCATGCAGGCACGCGTGTAAATAGTTTTCTCCGTAGTGGTTATGTGATGTGCACAGCCTTATAATCCACACCTTAACACACACGCACGCACATTTGTGCCGAGGACACCGAGCGCGCGTGCGAATAGCGAACCAATCTATAGAGATATGTACGGAGTATGAAGAGGCGACGATTTGGCCGGTTTTTTTCATCGTTCGAGTGCGAGCGCATTCGTCAACGATTGAAGAGCGATAACGAGTAACACACACATATGCAAGTAAATATATTGTATACATAAATAAAAATATATTTAAATATATATATCGGTAAGCTTAAGGAAGTATACAACAACAAGAAAAACAACAAAAAGGGAAGTAAACATTAAGTAGACATCTGTGATCTTTAAGATATTGCAAGCGATTAGTTGTTTGATCATCAATAACACACACACACAAAACATCTCCACATCCACACACCCACACTGACACACAAGTATCATTCATACAAAACAGCAGACAGCAAAAGGCTACAAAAAAAACAAAGTTGACGAAGCAAAACCGAACTTAAATCGTATTTGAAAGCAAGCAAAAGACACATAAAATTATCCATATTCAAATAACTTACATACAGCGGTGTGCCCGATATTGCGCACGGGAAAACGACACGAACGACCGCCATTTTACGCAATCCCAAATTCAGTAGTTTGAGCCAGCATATTATATATGGTCAGAGAACCGTTAAATCGCTACAACACCAGCCAATATCACACATACGGAAAAAATACTTTAGGCACACTTTAGGCACTGAACTTGTTACGAACAAACGGAAAAAACAAACAAAAGAAAATTAGTTAACACTATTGTACACAATTTAGGCGGAAAATTCATGTCTTGGATGGAACGATGCGATAGAAAGGGTTTTATGCTTCAGTGAATATTTTCTATAGTTGATGGTTTGGACGAACACTCTCGGTCAAAGTCTGTATGAAAAGCAATAATTGAAAAACACACGTATACCACAAACACACACGCTCACACACACACACGACACAACTCACGAGCACCACGATTACATATTTTATGTAATCACAATAATTGGCAATTTCATCCGATACTCGCAAGTATACTAAAACACTATAGAATTTAGTTGCAATACACAACAGAAAACAATATATTATCAACATACCCAGAGAGAAAGTTTCACATACACACACATACGCGAAACGCGCGATGCCATTTCGTGACCGCATAATTTCCTATTAAAATTGTCCTACGTTATTATTTTGTTCGGAAGGGTTCCGATTTTGTTCGATCGAACACCGAATTCAGATCACCAGATAGAGTTGAGACACGAACCACCACCATCAGCATAAAAACAACAACAAAAAACAGCATAAACATAAATAACAACAACACTAGAGGTGAGCACCCCGCTGTGTTCCCTCAACGATTTACGCATGTGACATCAAACACGTTCCTTCATTTTAGTTGATTTTTTTCATATTATTTGTAAGCTCATATATTATACGAATATATATTTTATTTTTATTGTTACTATTTGCACAGACACCAACTCACACACACACACACTTATTGTATTACAACACACACACATACAACCAACACAAACGCACGTGCGAGAATGTGTTGTGTAACATAGAAAAAGCCCACCATGCACCGTCTTTTTTGGTTTCGTTTACTTTGCTGTTTACGTTCAAAATTCGTCTTATGTAATAGTCAATTCATCTTTATTTATTCATAGTGGCAAACAGCGCAAGCATAGTGAGGAAAACAACAACAACACATTCCGTTTGCAACATCTCTTGATATGGAAGCTATAGAGCATACGAGTTATGCTGATCTTTCAATTGAAACTCAACATAATGGAATATTCGTGTTGCGATCATGTTGAATATGTTCAGTTCAGTCTCAAACAGCGATTACGTTAACTAAAATTGTGCTACATACACACACTGAAAATAAACACCTGCACATGAATAGTTTACACAAGCACACCAAACACACATACACACCCCAATGCTAAACATATATACTTTTGTTCTTATTTTAGTTTTGAACTGTTTTGCGCATAGAATCTAAACCGAAACACACACATAATATAATTCAATAAAAATAACGTTGTCAACCTATTGAATTGAATTTCGGTTTGTCGTCGACGACGACGACGAGTTTCTGTTAATTTTCCTATCGTTTCACGCATCATCGCATCATCATCTCATATTTATGTTCATTCGATTTTGTCCATAACACCCCCCAACATCGCTTAACATTCAATCATCTAACAAACGCATCTAACAGCAATAGAAAAATAACACCAACATATCACGGGGCTCATTTGTCAGTCAGACACTATGTTTTGTGACGCTGGAGCATAAATCACTCACAGACACGAGACACACGCACCTCACCACCAATCACTGACCAACATCACACACACTCGCGCGTGTGTAAATGGCGTTGTTAACCATATCGTTTACATTCAATTAGCACCGGTCGCGAGCCGAGCCCGATAACACGTTCACGCACACACACACTCACACACAACACGAAAAGAAAAAATCCGCACATACTCGACTTGAAATGCGTGCTGTACGCAAGTCACGCGCATGTCTCCAGAGATCTCGGTCGTCGGAAAACCCGTTCGAAACATGCGTGCGTGCGTGCGTGCCAATCTGTCAATGCGATATACGATTAAATTTAATCGCGCTGCACGCTGCGGAACAGCTCTGCGGTGCTGCGGTGATCACGCGCTCGCGTTTGCACGTTTGTCATGGTGACACCAGCGAGCACGCGCAAACACGCTGCAAGACAACATCTCAATTATGCTACGCACGCTCGTGCGCTGTGGTTTGACATGCGGCGGGATCGTGCGGCCCAACATATCGGAAGTTTGAACACACACACACGCAACATGAATTCGACCAACATAAACGACGTTAAGAGTGCCTCAACCCGAACACCGATCGTGTACACACACATACAACATAGAATTGCATGAAATTGTTATGTTGAATCGTTTTGCCGTTGGGTTTTTGTTTCTTGATTCATAATTTCATTCCCACAACATAACATCATGAATCGCAATATATTAACATAGATCGTACCAGCAACAACAACCACACACATGAAGTATATAACTCTATATATATGTATATAGTACATGATATATATATATAAATTTATATAATACAACAAACAATAGCTCAGGGCAACTAAAATTCTTCCATATTTAACGTAAATATATACAAGAAAACCAGAAATAGACCATACAAAACCGAAACCACAAACATAAAAACCCCACACAACCACAACAACAACAGAATCAACCCGCAATAGTTTTTTACCGCAACTTGTCGATCAACCCTCGTGCCCACACTCTTACCGTTATCAATCGACATAATTTCGTTCGAACAACACAAGCACATTAAACGCAGCGCAACATACACCAACATAAATACACTCTACACACACACACACACACGATACAAAACCAGAGTTCAAACACGGACCGGATATGAGAGAGAGGAACCGCGATGCAATATAATAGTTGAAACATAAATGAATCATGAGAAATGGATTGGAGAGCACACCACAAGACACCAAGACACAATCACAGAATCACAGAACAACCGAACCCTATGCAGGCCAACCAATATAACAACCCAGATGACTTTTTTGTACCGATAACATGGAAGCGAAATGCCTCCAATCACAATTACAATTTGCCGCGATTTGACAAACATCAGCAACAATAGAACAACAGAACAGAATAACCAATAAGAACTCGAACCTTGCAATAATACAGAAAAAACAGGACCCAATCAATGTTTTTGTAAACGACAACAACAGCAGCAGTGCATCAGCAACCCAAACGCCAGTGTTCTTAAACCGAAACGCATAGCACGGATTCGATAACATATTCGTGTCCCAGCACGACAGAATAACCAATTAAATCAATGTGATGCAAGTAACTTTTACAAACTCGAATAGAATACAAGATTTACAAACGATATTCCAACCTAATCCTCAACAGAACCGATCCCAACAATAGATAAACTAATTTTTGCGAATCACCACTACAACAACAACAACAATCCACATGGAAATATGAGCCACATGTTTATGGTTTCCTTATCCGAATCACAATGCGTATTCAGTTGAGTGCCAAGCGTGTGCAGACAAACTAATTCAAATACAGATTTTTCGTTTAGACATACCCTCACGAAACACTCACACACACTCACACTGAAGCTAGAAAAGCCGGCAAGCCACAATATATAGAACCAATTTTTAATAGTTTTGTATACAACCGGATATACTATCGACAAGTGTATAGATTGAACCCGAACACACCGTCGGATGATTGATGGAATAAACATCATGTTGCAACTGTGAGAGCCCCTCGTTATCGCCGAGTATGCATAATTAAATGAAGATGTATAAAGAATTAAACCCTAAGCATGAAGTCATATAAAACAAATCAATTTAATACACCAGCGCATGCATAACTATATCTAGAGCACGTTATGTAATCCGATACAGAGAGAGAACGTTGAGATAAGTATTTACGGGAATCAACAACAATATCGGCAACAACAAACATTTGTATAGGCATCCTAATTGAGATTTGTGTGTTTTTCGTTTGTCAAAGCTGCTGTGCAAGCCAGTATAATATTATAACGATTGTAATCTAATAATAACATAATATCCATATACAAACATTGCATATAGGAATAGATCGATAAATCAAGATCGCGAGAAAACGCGTTGGCAATATATTGAAATATACAAATATCATACACTCTCACATTTCTCACACCTTCACAGAGACACGTTACAATTACAATAATGTTTGTAAATAAAGAACAGAATCTGATTTTTGAACTGTATGCGAATACAGAAACAAATATAAACAATAAATATATTTATGAGATAAGAGCAACAATATTATGTACACTGTAGTGCCTACCCCGTATATATAATGACATTAACAACAACAACAAATTAACAACAGACACCTTATATTATTATTATATACCTACAATATTTATATATTGTACAGAAACGAGAAAGAACGCAATTTTCACCACATGCACGCCACCAAACACGGAACATTATCCACAAAAAAAAACCTTTCACCCAAATTTGCAATCATTCACGCAACAAATCTAATATTCAACCAAAATCACGAAACCTGCTCGCACGCATTGGATCTAAAACACAGCAACAAAATCTTTCAAACATGAAAACGGGAGAAAAGAAAATCAATAAAAAATGCTGCACACATTAGACGAGAACAACCGACACACACGCTGATCTCCAACACTAAATCACCCACACATTTTTGCACGTCTTGATTTATACAGGATATAATACTACATTTACATATAAAAAAGAAGGCTGAAACGTTGTACACTAACGTTTATAGCGATGGCAGATTGGTTTATTGCTCACACATTCTTAGGTTTATTCATTGATGAGTTCCTTTAGTTGATTTAATTACTTTGGTTAATTTAGTTTTACATTTTATTCATATGAGACGAAACCTAAGTTCCAAACAGTTATCCGATGTATTCCTATTTTATTTGAATGATTTCTCTATGTATAATTTGCCGATCAACTCGCACAACAACAACTACAACCACACCACCCATAAATCCCAACCCAAACCGAAGGGGAACAAATACGTTTTATTTTCACTTCAGGTGAAAGTGTGTTGCAAGCATGTTGAAAACATGATTCGGAAAAAATCTGATAAGCTCTACAGCGCTGCAACACCACTAACACCGACGTGAGAACACACACACTCTCAAACAAGCACGCACCGTATCCGATAACGAAATATTTAATTACATAACATTTGCAGTGCAACAATAGTGTATACAAGAATCAATGATACGTTCCTACACATCATAGCACACAAATCTACTGCAGCTCGAGTGCAATATGAACTGCGAATAACGTGATTCATTTTGTTTTATGCTTTCATGAAATTGTTGCATTTTCGTAATATCTCACCCGCAAATTATCTTTTGACCCAGAATAACAGAAACAACAACAACACACTATAGACCTGTGAATACAAATACAATTTGTATATTTGAAACATATGCAAGGCAACAACAGCAACAACAACACAATAGACTAAACCACATACAACCGAACCGATCAGAGATGAACCAGATTTATTTATATAATAGGTAGGCAGCGCAAATGATGAATAGGAATGGTGAAGAGGAATGAAAGATAGGCTCTGACCGAACACACTCAACAATTCACCCGTCACCAACTCACATCCCCCGATTCCATACACTATCACAACAACCACAACCACAACAACAACAACAGACCGGATAACCAGCAGACCCAATCATATTTATAGAAACGGATATATAATTCACGATATATACAATTAACAACACATGAATATAACATAATATATATTTATATTTATAACTAATTTAATATTTGTTTATATCGATATAAATCACAATCTATATATTAATACAAAATGAACAACCACAACAACAACAAAATGGCAGAACCACATGTGCAGGAATGAACAGAAAGAAAGCGTATATTACAATTGCAGCATAACTTGTTACATAAAATGATCCCAAGCACACACAACCACGAACCATACACACCAAATAACTGGCAATTCATTTCCGTTACATCACCATCCCACAACATTTCGTGCACACATTCACTCCCCGAAAACAATTATTCATTATTATGAGTGCTTTTCACAAAAATCATCATCTAACAAAATTCAATATAACTAACATACACACTAACACACACGGCGAGAGAGAAGCGCTCATTATATAGCAAATGAATGCATATCATAGTTGTAAAATACAAAAAACGAGCAAACAAAAAATATTGACAAACCACAACAACAACAACCCCTCGAAAACCACCACACATCCCGGACCGAGTCTCACGCATACTTTATCCAAAGATCTAAAGCGTTCATCACCACCAATCACAACCATACTCATCCGAAAATCCAACCATGAAAATTGCAAGCAAAACCACACAGTTTATAGACGAACACTCACACACACCAACAACAACCGCAATACGACACAACACTCACTCAAATACCATTTTGATGAAAATAAAAAAAATACAAAAAAACATGCCCATCGAGAGAAGTTATGCGAATTTAATCCGACCATAAGTGTTAAGTGTGTAAAGTGTGTTTCAGCATAATAATTGTTTTTTTTTCAATCGATTGCTCACCGCTAACTAATTCCATTTCCAATCCGAACTCAACCCCTTTTCCATTCCGCAGCAACGCAATCGCCATGCGAACCACCATCCGCATCATCACCATCATCAGCACATCGATCATCATGCTTCTGCGTCAAATGCGGCTCCATCGTCGTCGTCGTCCTCGGCGGCCGCGGCCGCCGCAGTCGCCGCCATGCAATGTCCCGCCCCGTTTGCGTTCCCATTCAATCCGCTGGGCATGAGCCTGTTCGACACCGATCCGTCCCGCATCCTAGCGATCCTGCACCACCAGACGCTGCTCGCCGAAGAGGCGCTGCGGTGAGAGACGATATAATTGTATTCAAGTGTATTTTGTGATTGAAGTTGGTTGAGCCTTTTGGGGCAGATACCAACTAGTACCACCCAATCAACTTGGAGGACATTCACATTGATAAGATCATGTTGTCTTTCTATAAATATGTAGGAAGCATAGCATTCGAACATAAGCGGATTCCTATTCAAACACTCGATATTATTTATTCTACATCCTTTTTATGATAAAATGGTCCAATGAATTGAAAATTATCATTACCATTTCGAAATATGAAGTAGCATCGAGGCGTTTCGAATTCACTTACTGTCCAGAGCCTTCAAAATGTCTGAATTTGTTCAACTACGGACTAATTCAATGTTTGAAAGTTGTCGAGCCATCGTTGATTACAGCTCCCGAAACCAAATTATACTCGCTTCTCGTATGACATTTTTTATGTGTATTGTGCTAATAATAACGAAAATCATAATATTTTTGAAATGGCTTAGATTGTGTGTTGTGATTTTTTCAAGTTTTTTTGAGTTGTTAAAGCTACTAAAAACAAGAATTGAGAAATTGTTATATGGGGTCTTCCCTAGCCGAAATGAAAATTGGGAAATGTTGTCAACTTTTCTGTACTTTCCATTTGGGCACCGAAGACGATGCGCGTAGTGGACGCATAAATTTAGCAGTTTCTGACGAAAACATCAATAAGTCCATAATTTCGGATTTCGGAATGGATGGAACCTGAAGATTGCTGATACCCTGAGGTTATATTTAAAAAAAATACATATTGTGCATACGTTTTTGGTCATGCAAGAGCTCTTTGTGGAGAGAGTGCCGCAAAAATGCAAAAAACGCACAATCGACCATATCTACCAAAAAGCCCTCAGCGACTATTTTTTATTTTCTCGAATGAAAATGGTAGCACCAGGGAAATAATGAGGCAGTATAAATCGAGAAAAAGAGAATTTTGCAAGGGTTAACGTCGAATTATTTCTATTTTTAGTGTTTTCGACCCATCCCGAGATATGCAATTACGCATAACAACTACAAAAAACTTGAACAAATCACAACAACAAATCGAAGCCGTATGTAGAAATTCTGATTTTCGTTTTAAGGAGCACAATGCGGATAAGAAATTGTATACAAGGAGGAGGAGCGAGTATCTTTCCAAAAGTGGACTTTTGTCGGGTAGTGTTAGCTACTACTCCAAATAGTTTAATTAAACAATGCAAGACATTTTTATTCTTTTACGTTTTGTAGGAAAATAAACAGTCACAAAAAAACAATGCAATTCTGTTGGATGAACATCATTCTACTGTTTACAGAACAAATCGCTCGAGAAATATCACTCTATACATGCAAAAACCATCGATCGACAGAATTCGAACCCAAGACGTTCCGATCGTGAGGCAGGTACTCTACCGCTACGCCACTCAGACGTGTTATGTGTTATTTTTCTACACAAAAGAGTAATGTTCATTGAACAAAAATGTATTTTTTGTTTACTGTTTTTCATAGAAAAACGCAAAAACAGGTGAAATTGTATTCATGGTTTGAAGCAATAGAATCTAGCTTCAGACTTGAATTATCCAATATCTAGCCGTCTTTCTTTCATGAAGATGTCCAAAAATCAGCATGAGATTATGAACATTGTTGGTTTGTTGGGGTCTTCGGTGTAGATAAAATCAATTGCGACAGTGGCAGGCATACAAAATAATCCCACATTACTCCAACTCCGGCAAAAACACAATACTCAATTCTGCCCCATTCCCAACAGCTATCGCAGCATGCTAGCCGCCACCACCAACACCACCCACAATCCGCCCAACAACGCCTCCTCCTCGTCCAACTCCGACCACCAACACCGATACTCCACATCACCCAACAATTCGGCCTCTGCCCTCGCCCCCAATCCCTTCGAGCACGACTACTTCCTCAAACGCGCCCAACTCTTCAAACCACCCGCCGGAGGAAGCGCCACCCCCAACCATCATCCCTTCCGTGGCGGCCATCCGATGCCCTTCTCGCTGCACGATTTTCTGCCCGGCGCCGGCGCTGGCACAGCCGCCATGGCCGCCGCCGCAGCCTTGGTGGCCAGTGGCGGTGGCGGAAGCACCGCCAACATGCAACATCTGCACCTGCAGCATCAGCATCAGCTTCAGTACAGCCAACATCACCAGCAACTGCATCAACAGCATCACCAGTCCTCGGCCTCGGCGCCTCGATCCGCTGCCGCCACCGCCATCCGGACGACCACGGAAGCCATCGATCTGGCCACCTCGCCGGCACCTCCGCCGGCCGCCGCGCTGAACCTCAGCGAGGATCGCCCATCTGGCAAGACGCCATCCGTCAAGGACAAGGACTCCGTTTCCTCTCCTCCTCCTGCGCGTCCAATGACTGCGACTTCTCCAGCTCTCCAGCAGAGTCCCGCCTCTACTTCCTCATCGACGGGCTCCTCTTCGTCGGCTTCCTCATGCACTTCGGGAGCACCATCCGGCGCTTCCGTCTCGCCGCCTCCCACTTCGGTGGCGCCACCGGCGCTCATGTTACGTCCTCTGCCCGAATCGGCTCTGCTGCAGTCGACCGCTTCCTCGTCGGCTTCGTCATCTTCTTCTGCCTCGGCCTCGGCCCAGTACAACAACTACCACCATCAGTACCATGGCCACCATGGCCACCATGGCCTCGATCTGTCGTCGCCCATCGAGGAGGAGACCAAGTGCGTCGTCTGCAACGCCACCTTCCCGTCCGTGTGGCTGCTCGAGCAGCATGCCGCCCTGCAGCATGCCCATTTGGGCGGAGCCGGCGGTCCGGATGAGAAGCCCTTCATTTGCGAGCAGTGCGGCCAGTCCTATCGGTATAGGTCGGCGTATGTGAAGCACAGGGAGCAGAACCATAGGGCCAGGTTGCCGGCGGATAAGCTGTTCACGTGCGATGTGTGCGGCATGCAGTTCCGGTATCTGAAGTCGTTCAAGAAGCATCGGCTGAACCATGCGCTGGAGCGGCTGCATGGGAAGCATGAGAGGAGGGGTGCTGGTGCTGGTCAGATGCAGCAGTTGCATCAGTTCGGAAGTTCGGCTTCGGCTGGGGCTGCGGCCTCGGCTTCGGGCAGCGAGCTGGTGGTGAGTAGCTCCAATGAGATGATCGATGTGGCCGATTTGCCGTTTGCCATCAAGGCGGAACTGGTCGCGGATGAGGATGATGAGGATGGGGATGAGGAGCATGGGATGATGACGGCGGCGGATTTGAGTGCGGGAAGGCGGCAGGCCAGTGGGGGTGGGTCAGCCGGATCGGTGCCCACATCGGTGGTCACTTCAATGGCGTCTTCGGCGATGGCGATGCGGTCGCCGATGCCAGGTGGCGCTGGCGCCGATGATTACGGTAGGATTAGTAGCTCGGCAATGGATGGCGGATTGGTGGAGGGTGGGATGATGGGAGCGGCAGCAGCGGCAATGGCGGCAGCGATGAGTGCGGGAGGAGGACGATCTGGGATGGGCGGAGCGGGCAGTAGCAGCAGCGGTCAAGGAATGGGCGGGCTGAATAACAATTTGGATGCGAGGAGTTTTATATTGAAGGTAGGTATCGGCAAGTTCATGTTAGGAGTAGGTATTGTGAAGGGTACTGTCGGAAATGTGAACATTTACATATTCTTCAATGGAAGTATGATCAATGATGTTGGTTTATGTAAAGATGTTCAAAATTGTAAATTGAAAGAAGGGAATTGTGGAGTTCCAATTCCATATGCCTCTCGCAATGCTAGATATTAACTTAAATCTGCAAAGCAATCGGCTACCAAAGATGAAGAATACTCCTTCTGATTCTCCTTCTGACTGCTATTTTATGTTAACATTGAATAGGCTCCATAGCTCACCTTCCACTTACACAGATGACTGTCAATTGAACTTCGGATTGTAGTGATGGTGTCATGTTCCATCCATTCAAGAAAGAAGGCGTTATCGCAATTCTAACCTCTTGTACACTACAATTAAAACTCGTTTTCAGACCGACATTTTACTACGAAAGCTCTTTGTAAAATGTTTTCCTCAGAACGAGTTTTCCGTACCTCAATAATTTCCAAACAGTATTTTTATAACTTTATCAACTGTGCTTTTCTGGCGTATTTTGTGGATTGTTTATGTTTTTGTCGGTAAAATCAAAACATGTGGGAGTGTAGTAACCGGATCATCATCGGCATTCAAATGGCCAGTAGGGAACTTTCTTAACTATTAGCGAAAAGATGTCGGCTACGGAGAAACTAAGATGAAGTTTTGCAATCGTATTTTGGCTTGCCGCAATTTTCCCTATCAGAAAAAAGTGCTTTAAAAAAGAAACTAAATTCGCCGATACACATTTCTTCGCATGTCTTCAATGAAATATCAAAAATCGAACCAAATCTAAAGTCCCATCGATGTCACCTTTTGTATATCGTCGTCAATAAACTATTAACTTTATTGAATCAAATACTTGTATCAAAAAGATGCGATCTACTACCAAACGATACGATACCTCAATTCTGTGTCATTTGATTTTACTCAGGCGAAATTTCACCTGAAATCAGCAGATGTTTTTCAAATTTTATTTCTAGAGCCTTCATGGTTTTTTGGATATGAACTACGAATATGTTTCGTGAAATTATATTGACAAGCCAACACGCATTTCCAACCGAACAGCAACCGCGCTACATGCACCATCCGATGGAGCCGGAGTCATCGATGCCGTCCACCTCGATCAACAGTC
>JANTBZ010082229.1:0-19279 GCA_024741255.1 Exechia fusca | reverse complement strand
AGCGATGGACAATACTTTGAATAATCTATATGTAACCATGTTTGCTCAATAAAGCGTCAAAGTACGAAGAAAACCCTTAAAAACTAATTCAAACTCCTTATGTTGCGTTTTATTTTTGTGTTCATAGTCGGAAATAATTATCATTACTCCACACTCTCCATCGTGGCGATTAATATATGTATTACATCTCGCGTTTTGGGCTGCCGGTCTATCGACGATTTTGGAGCCAAATGATTTGATTTGGTGTTGCTCACCAGTTGAATTTTATGGACGTCCAGGTAAAGCCTCGTCTCACACGATACCTCGAACCGCTTTGAATATTTTCTATTCTTTTGAACGTTTCGCCAGCATGAATTTCGTTCAAAACAAATAAAAGTATTGATCTGAAAAATAAAAATCGGTAAACGAATTCACAGCTGCTTACAAAAGAACGCGTATCTTTAAAAATGTAATCAAATTATGTCAATGTCAGTAGTGCCTACATAACAATATAAGGACTCGACTCTATCGGAGTACTTTTGCTAACCATATGCATAGTAAATTGTGACTACACAACTCACCAACATACTCCACTGCAGCGCGTCACACCTCATTCCGACCACCCTGTAAACATCCGTGCTGCTGCCACGCAGCGTGCGCTGCCTCATCTTGTGGCCCATCAGGGCCAAATCGCTGATGCTGCCGTTGCCGTCTTCTCCGTCGTCTTCGCCGTCGTTTTGATGCTCCGCTCATGGCATACACGGCCGCATAACGTGTGGTGTCGGGCCGGGCCGGGCGTCGTGCACGCATCCCTTTATATACTGCACACGCGCGGTGTGTTGAGGCCCGCGCTCGCGTCTCGCGTGTGTGTGTGTGTGTGCATGCGCGTATGAATATCAAAAGCTGGCGGCGTAATCTGTCTTGTTATTAGCTCGCTCAATTGCCAATCAGTAAATTGGCTATCCACATCCACACCACTAAATTATATATCGGTTCAAGCATCTTTTATAGCATGTCATGCAAACAAAAATCATTTATGTTTTGGTTTATATCGGCAGCAACAGCATTCGTGCAGAATGGAGCAGAGCAGAGCGGAGCGCGCGTTGGTGCTGAGCGGTGGTGCTCAGCACGCATCGATGTGTGTGTGTGTGTATGCTCACGTGTGGGGCGAACGAAGAAGGAGGACGGGGAGGGATGTTGGCTGGCTGGTTGGATGGATGGATGGATTGGGACGAGCTGAGACGCGCGAAAATGTGCGTGCGTGCGCGTGTGTTTGCTGCAACTGCATGTTTACACATTATTGCCTTCTAAACCATCACACTCGGCGCTCGGCTGCACGATGCGATGCTGCTGCATGCGTGCACGTGCGAGAGGTGCTGTTATGCTGAGCTGTGCTGGCTGTGCGCTTGGTGTTGGTAGTGATGGCAGTGTCTGTACATGTTATTATTTTTTTAAGCCGCACTCATCTTCTTCTCGTGCCGACACGTCGTCGTCGTCGTCGTTGTCGTTGTCGTTGGTATGCGCATCCAGTACGCCGGTACAGGGTGGGGCGATCGAAGCTGGAAAATATTCAATTCCGATATCCATATTTCATGAACATGTCAGACTAGGTATCAGAGAAAAATAGTAACTAAAGCCAAAAATTAAACATTTGAATGCAGGCCTTATAATGAGTGTCCGATGATTCCTACAATGTTCGAATGAATAGCAATCAGGCAGCCTGAATCGTTGGGAACAGGATTCAAGAACTTTGGTTGCCTTTGTTATGCCTCAATAATAATATGGAAGTTGTATGGCCGTTTCTCGGATTCCGATATCCATATTTAATGAACATGTCTGATTACGTATCGGAGAAAAATAGTAACTAAAGCCAAATAATTGAACATCTGAATGCAGGCCTAATAGTGAGTGTCCGATGATTCCTACAATGTTCGAATGTATAGCAATCAGGCAGCCTGAATCGTTAGGAACAGGATTCAAGAACTTTGGTTGCCTTAGATGTATATAGTTCTTCGCCTTAGAGACAGGTGCGAAGCACTTGAGCACAGACAAAGATGTTAGGCGGAGATTGTTTGATAAGATATTGGAACCTTTTTTAATCTTCGCTTCACAGACATACTAATGTTATTAAAGTAGACCAACTCATTCTGACATTCCAAACAAAAGTTATGCCTCAATAATAATATGGAAGTTGTATGACCGTATCTTTTTTTATGCAAAAAATTGTGTTCAATATATACATGTACTGACTGTATGTCAGTCGTATTATTACGACTATCGAACCATGCTTGACATTCTATTGATGAAATGTTTGATCAAATGGATCATGAATCAATGAAGCAAGCGTTATTTTGGAGTAAATGTGTAATGTGTTTTTTACGGTCTAACGAATAGGCATAAACAAATAACGAATACTTTTATCAAAGTTGTAAGTTACATGGAAGAGAACGAAAAGAGGGCTTTAGCCCTCCCACGTTCTCCTTTCTTCGTGTACAGTGCACAGGTACAGGAAGCGGAAACATCATTGTATTTTGAAACCTTGATACTTGCGACTGAGGTCTAATGTTCGAAAACTATTGTACAATTTTCCGGATTTGAACAACTCATCCTGTGAATGCCTTCACACTCGGACGACAGGGTCTCAGCGAGAACGCGCGATCGCGGCGGACATGTATCTGATTATAGCGTATATCGATGTGGCGATGGTGTGGAGCTGAGGTGCCCACATGCACACATGCGCACATGTGTGTGTGTATGTTTAGATTTCACGTCATTATGCGCATACATTATAATACTGCAACACACACGTGGTGTCAGTGTGGATGCTCGCACACACTAGCGCGGGTTATCGGCGCTCGGGCGCTCGATGTTTGCTCGCGAATAAGGCCGTGTTTATTTTACACATACGCACGCTCTAGAGATGTGCAGAGCGAGCGTCTCGTGTCGACGGTGATTAACAAGATTCGATTAATCGTTTTAATGACTCGTTTAATCGATTAAATGCTCGAGTGCAGACGACTTTCCAGTGTGAATTGGAATGCGGCCCATGGCATCGAAGCGGAATCACTTGCGAGTGTGTTCACATTACGAACGGAACGCGTGACAAAACGTTCCATGACATGGTTGACTTAGCCAGGCGACAACATACACATAATCAATTTAATTTACTGTCGCCGTGCGCCGCTGTGTCGCACGAACACACACTCACACAGTCACTCCACGTCGGATTAGTCGACACACATACACACATTTATGCTCATGTATCATACATGTTTGGATGTTGCGTGTGATGCGCACGATCGCCGATCGCCGGTCGTGGCGCGATCTTTTGTGTGAACAAATAGAGTCGGGTTAAACGGATTACACTGCGCGTTAACTACCGAATCGATCCACTCGAACGCGAACGTGAGTATGCGCATATTTCGAGTGTGTGTGCTCGTGTGCGTATGAGATGCCGATTTTTTAATCCCATCACAGACACTGTGGCATCGCCTTCACACGAGCACGCGGGCACAAAAAGCGAACCAGCATGATAGACGCACAAAGTCAATGGGGATGGGGTGTTGTGGTAGAATCCACAACATAAATTAGGCGACAATGCGAACACACGCGCCGCCAAGCCGTGAGAAGTGTGAAGTGTGTGATGCTATGTTGCTGAGCGCTTGACAAACGCACGCGCGTTGCGGTTTAATGGGTCCAATTACATGGTCAATCACGCGGCCGGCATTTGTGTCTGTGTGTGCGTGTGTTCTTTTGTGTTTATAATATGATTAGTCGAGCGCAGAGCGATCGCGCGTGAAGCCACTGTTTGGTGTGTATGAAGAAGTGCGTCTTTGCGTTGCTGTGTGCGGTATCGTGAGAACTTTGCATTTAGCGTTATGTGCCAATATAATGGCAAATGATATGCAAAATTGTTTGTATCCAGTTGTATATTTATTGAGGAAGATTGAGAACGTTTATTATTTCGCCATTCAGAAATTACGGTCGATATAAGCCAAGTTGCAGTGGCTTACCCAGGAATGGTGTTTCCGGGTGTTTAACACCCACCAAAGCCTGGAGAAAATGCAATGCAATGTACTGACTGAGCCTAGTTAGAATACTTGATATCCGTTAAAATTCGAGGTGCTTCTATTTAAATATTTCAGTTTTCAATGAAGTCAATTAATCCAAATTTGTTTGCTCTGCTTGTTTGTCTTCCTGTCTAATATCATTCTAATATACGGCAGAACAAGGAAAAAAGACATGTTTCCATAAAAAAATGATGAACAAGATTATATAGTCTTTTGTATTTATGTTTTGATCCTAGAAGGACCGTATACTAGGATCAAAACATAAAAACGAAAGACTATAAAATCTTGTTTATGATTTGTCGAAAAATATATTGGTACTTTTACTTAATGAGTTTATTTTACAACACATCTATTTATTCACAGACATAATCTTGTGACAGCTAGAGAAATGTGCAATTCAGAACATTTTTGGCAGAAGGCTTTGAAAACGGCTACTGAAAATACGTTTTAAGTAGTGCATGATTCATGATTTGACGTTAGAAAGTTGTCTCACGTCGATCTTCTCATTGCAGCCTCGCTAAGCCACTGCCAAGTTCTATACATTAATGATGCAGAACGATATGATATTCGAATTACTCAATCCACACACATATTATTTATTGGCTATATAAACACATTTACTGTTACGGAAAATAGCGCCAGCCGCTCGAGTATCCAATCATACAAAACATGCGATTTCATTATGCATGATATATTTATAGTAAGTGATAGTGTATACGTCTGTCCAATAAAATACCATACGTCCATAACTTATTCATATGCAATCGACGGCGTCGGCGGGCGCATTCGAAATGTCTGTCCGTCATAAACAAGTTAGCTATTGATCACAACGACAGGTGATCAAAAAGACTAATCCAAAATGTATGTACGCGAACGCAATAAACAATACACTCGGCGCCGCATTGATACCAATAATTAAATACTACAATATTGACTAAATAACACTGCGGCGACGGCGAAGTCGGTGCACACGTGACTGGGCGTGCTGGCGGGCTGCAAACGGACGCACTCACACGTCGGTTCCATTTGGTTTGAACACACAACATGGTGGCGGTATTCCGACACAATCATTTCACACACATAATAGTCGTTATTATAACTGCGCGCGCGGTTGAGAGAACGCTTAGCGTCTCGGTTACATATCAATTATTCACACATTACTGATTATTTTAATACTCGGCGCATGTGTGATGTGTGTGTGTTTCATATGTGGACGGCATCCTGTTCGGCAGCAGCAACAGCAGCACCCCAGGTGAATTGTGCACACACACAAAAACTGCGAATTCACACCGGCGGAACGCCGCGTGCTATTCATTATTAATATTACCGACCGTGATTATTATATTGACTCTAGTATATGGACGTGGTCGTCGTCGACAGCTCGACTGAACTGAGTGGCGGATAATTGAGCAATGTTTCGATTTTATAACCGAGGCAAAACAACGACACTTACTGCTGATCCGTTGCAAACATATCGTTAGGCGCACAGTCGCACGGTTTGTGCGCAAATTGTTAGAAACCAACCAACTCCGTAATACATCTCAATACGAACACGGTCTCATTTATACAATTAATAACCCTTTCGGACGAAACGGCTGTATCAAAGTTATATTTCTGCTGGTAGCGAGCTTCTTTAATTAATTTAAGCAACGAACAAAATTGTTAGATGTTCGAAGTTCAAGATGTTCCGTGTATTTGAAATTTAAATCGCCATAATAACGATATATGAAATCTAAACCGAGAACAAACTACTATATATTTTTCTGATCACGAATGATTGAACACACCCCATTTGTTTAGTTTCAGAATAATCATCCATATCAGACTTTCTACTCCTAATGCCATAATTCCAAAGATGCTGTTCGTTCAATCTGTTGTCCAAAACGGGTTAAACGTTCCTTTGCTCGTATTACAATAAATTATACTGAACTGGAATGCTAAACCATCATAGGCCATTCAATTTAGCGAGAGTATATTATTACTGGTGAAATAAAAATCCTGTACATTACGCGAAAATGTTGTGTGCATGTGTGCGCTAAGTGTGCATAGTTACGGTTTATTAGTCGCAATGGCAATTATACTCTCAGCACACACAAACACACACACATAGCGGCGGCGGCGGCGACACGCTCGACACTCAAAGTGGCGCGCATTAATATTCAATATGATTGGCGTCATAGACAGCACAGCATTCAACCTAATACAACATATCGTTTTCGTTTAGGCCGCCAATCGCACTTGCAGCAGCAGCAGCAACAAAACTCGTGTGGCATGCGTGTAATTAACCGAGTGTGTGTGTGTGCGCGCACATGTACGCCAATTAGGTGTGAGCAACGTGTGTTTTACGTATACACGGTCCGTTTTTGTTGTTCGTGTGTTTGAATACGGTACACACTTGCTGGTGCACACTGCGCAATATTTTTAATGCATGCCATTACCGACACGTCGCAGATGGTAAACGCCGTTTGATTCCAAACAAAACGAACCGCTTGCAAGCCAACATACACACACACACAGATGATGCGCTCGGCAAAATAAACCAACATACCTGTACAAAAGGAACACACGCACGCGAACCGAATTTCGTGCATGCGGACACCGAGTCTAATAAGCACCGGCCGCCACCGATCGCCGTGCATAATTGCACGCACCTTTTTCGGCCGCCACCGCCGCCACATTGCATCATTAACACTTTGCACCACCGAGCACCGAGGCGTTTGCTGGTGTGTTTGAGCGACGCCGATCGTGTTGATTTTGAACACCTCGGACTCGACGTGTGAGTGCGCACGCCCGTTTTACCAGCTCACCGCACACACACAATAGACCTAACAATCAATCAAATGTTCGTGCACACACGTAGCCAGCATGTCGGAGCACATAAATGCCGATTTTCGGGTGAGAGCGTTGCTGATTGTTTGCACAATCACGACAAGTGTACCGATGTTAAAAACGAAAATCCACCGACCAAGATCATAGACAAACACCGAACGAATGCGCACCAGTTGGCGGCCACAGGGAGGGGTAGATTTTCGAACATGTATAATTTCTATCGTTCATATAATATCGGCTCGTATACACTTCTTGGAATTGTACAAATAATAATAAAATTACTATTGTAGGGGGGTTGGGTGTCAGTAACAATGTGCCTTACAAATTAGTGACGACTACGTGTTTCGTGTGTATTTTGTTTAAATAAAATTTAACTAATCAGGGACATTCTAGTATATTCTCTAGTACACATTCTCATAGGTCGATGTCGTCTGTCGATTGCGTTATCTTTATCCCGTTGTTTGCGATCACATTCAATAGTAGTAGTAGTATTACACTAGCATAGTTAGTATCCGTATAAAGTAGTCGCGCTCAGCGATTTGGCCCGCTATTGTCGTGCTGCTGGTTGGAGGCACTCGTCGCCGGGCCACTCGCCTGGCGTTAGCTCACCATCGAGCACATCTTGATCGAGTTCAGATACGCCTGCGCATCGACCGGCCCGAACAGGCCCAGCATCGGCAGATTGAAGCCCATGCGGCTCATCATCATGGTGTTGTAGTGCTGCTGCTGCTGCTGCTGTTGGCTGGTTGGCGGATGTGCGGGCTGTGGATGTCCGGGCATCAATGTCGCCGTTTCCGAGTGGGGCAACTGAGCGGCGGCGGCGAGATGGGGAGGACCGGCTGAGGACAGTTGCTGCTGATGGTAATTGGCAACGGCTGCGGCAGCAAAGAAGTTCATTGGCGAGGTGTTCGTCGACGGTATCCGTTCCTGACCGGGCATCGTTGGAGGTGGAGGTGACGACTGATGATGCTGCTGCTGCTGCTGCAGTTGATGGTGTTGGTGCAGCTGGTGCTGCGGATGTCCGACTACCGACGATCGACTGCTGTTGCTGCTGGGCGATTGCTGCGCGGTATGCTGACCGAATGACAAGCCCATGCCCGGCAGCGAGAAGGCCGCCGTTGAACCGATGGTAGTATGGCTGTCGCCGCCGCGCAGATGATCGGGCGTCGAGGCTGGCGATGAGGTGGTGGTCGTCTGGATGGGACGCTGGTGCTGCTGGTTCATCTCGAATTGCTGCTGCAGCTGCTGCTGCTGGTGATGGTGGTGTTGGAGAGTGGCCAGCATGGCGTTGTGATGCTGCTGCTGCTGTTGCTGCTGATGCTGGTGCAAATGTTGCGCCGATGCCGCCAGATAATGTCCGCCGACGAGCGCCGGTGACACGGGCATCATGGCGGCGGACTGCTGCTGTGGATGCGCGCTGATCGGCGACGGCGCTGATGCCTTGGTTCGGCCACCCGGCGATGTGCTGCGCGTATCCGACGATATGATGCTGTCGATGGTGAACAGACTGCGCGGTTTCTTCACGGTGATGGCCGGCAGGCTGGTCTGCGATGTGGGACTCTGTGAGGCAGAGGCTGCCGACGGAATGGTGGCATGGGGCAGTGGAGAGAGCTGAGCACGCATCGCCGGCGGGCATCCGACGTGCGGTGGCGAGCCGGCGGCGGCCGAAGCGGCAGCCGAGGCGGCGGCAACCGCAGCGGCCGCAGCATGAGCTTGGGTCAACGCGTGCTGATGGACTGCGGCGGCCATGGCGGCCGCTGCCGAAGCGTTGTGATGATGCTGCTGGTGTTGGTGCTGCTGCTGCTGGTGGTGATGCTGCATCGGCAGCGGCTGAACGGGCACGGGCTGCAGCTGCTGCATCGGCTGATGCGCGCCCATCGACATCGATGCCATCGGCGTAATGTGCTGCGGAAAGGCCTGCTGCAGATTACTCGCAAATATCGAGAAGTTCGCCGCGTTCATGTCCAAATTGATATTCGTCTGCGACGCCAGCGACGCCAGCTCCTCGTGCACGCTGCTCATTCGGCCACCGCCTCCGCCACCAGCTCCGCCCGCCCCACTGCCCGACCGGAAGCGCTTGCGCCGCCGCAAGAAGCTGCCGTTCTCAAACATGCCGAACGCTTGCGGATGCAGCGTCCAGTAGGCGCCCTTGCCCGTCTTGTTCGGGTGGCGCGGGATCTTGATGAAGCAGTCGTTGAAGCTCAGGTTGTGGCGCAGCGAGTTCTGCCAGCGCTGCGTGTTGATGCGGTAGTAGGGGAAGCGATCGGTGATGAACTTGTAGATGTCGCTCAGAGGCAGCATCTTCTCCGGAGACGACCAGATGGCCATGGCGGTGAGCGAGATGTACGAGTATGGGGGCTTGTGATCGCCGTAGGATTTGCGCGACGGTCGCGGCATGGTGTGTGTATTTGTGTTGGATCACTTGGGGTTGTGTTTACTTTGCAATTGTTATGCAAAGATGTGTGTGGTTTTGGTCTTGGTGAAGCACAGATGTTGAATTTTCACAAACACGGCAGCGATGAGTTGAACACACGCGAAGAATTAGTGTATAGAATATTTTGTATTGTGTAAGACCGGCCGAGGTTACGCACGCACGCAATCGATCGCTCGCACAACACACGTTCAAACGCTCGGGCTTGCAACTTGAAACTGATTTCCCAGCAGCTCGTCGCTGCGCTCGTTCGTTCGTTCGTTCGTTCGTTCGCCGCGCGCTCTCCCAACAACTCGCTGCGCACAATGTCTGCGCACACAGGTACATAATCGCTGAGCGCAGCGCTGATTGGTCGGCTGACGCTCGGCTGGCGATGGGTTCGGGCGTGGTTCGGCTGCGGATTGGTTCGCTCGCTTGCTCGCTCGCTCACAGCATTTGTGTGTTGATGCGCGCACGCGTGCGTCTTTTGTGTGATGGAGGCGCTGCGGGTTTGGGTTTGTATTCGTTACCACATTGTGTGAGCACTCGGAAAGACAACATGCTGTGTGCGTCTGTGTGAGCGTGAGTGTGTGAGCGCGAGTGAGCGAGCATTCGGCGGCGGCGGCGCGCGCTGTCAACAACTTGTTTGTACAACACAAGACGCACTGGGGCCGGGGCTATTAATCACCGCATACAACACATGGCACATGTAAGTAGAGCCGCACAGCCTCTGCGGTATTGTATGTTGCATGTAGGAATTGGTATATGGCATATATGGTGTAGATTGTATGTGAGAATGTCGTCGTGGTTGTTTTGTCGTCGTCTCTGGAGGAGGTATTTACCACGAGATATCGTGCTTGTTATGTGCAAGCGCGCGCTCGTGTGTATTGTGGTCCAGCACACAGAGCATAAAAACTACACACATATTTGTTTAAATACTCTGTACACACATACGACGACGACGCGATCGTGGCGGCGTGATTATGTACACACTCTGGCGGCTGCGGCAACTCGTTGGCAACTCTTGTTCGTGTGTGTGTATATAATCATGAGATTATCGCACCACGCACACTCACTAAAACACCCACAGAAATTTATGATGTGGTCGCGCGCTCGAGCTCGTGCGCACATTAGACATATTTATGGGAGATGATTTGTTGATTGTATATCATTGAGTAAATAGTAATTTACATTGCACCGTTTTGACAGTGGGCAGCAGCAGTGTCTGGTCTGGTGTGGTTGCGCGTGAATCGAATCGAGCGGTGGATGTGAGGTTGCTCGGACCGGCTGATGGGTTGGGACAGGTGAGTGCAGTGCGCAACGCGCAAGTACATTGCAATTCACATGACATTTGACTGTTACTGCGCTGAAGCATACTATAATCGGAATAACCTTGTTGCAAACATTGTAGTAGTTAATTCGAATGCCATCGCATTGTTTATACTGCAAATGCGGTCGGCACCTGTCGACATTCGCCATATATTTCATGCATTAATTGGCGTTTCTTATCTTCGCTCGTTATGGGGAATTATTATTATTGGCTTATTATTATATTACTACACCCAATGCTATTATTTATAATTCGTATTAATGTTTGTCTAGGTGTCAATTTCATGGGAATCATACGCCAGTCAGTGTCGTGTCGTGTCGTGTTTGCGCGTATCTTCGCAGCCGAATCTCTCTATGGAGCTCACCTTTCCGGAACACACGCATCACGTGCATATGAATATGCATGTGGCCGACACCAACACCACCGCCGAAAGCGACGATCGTGCGGTGTTTGATGTCGTCGTTTCTCGCTATTTTGTTTCCAGTGTTCGCACGCGCGCGCGCTGACGCGACCGCCAAGACCGACAATTACATAATTATACCGACACTATAATGTCAAACAAATTGATGTGGTTTGTCAAACATGCACCCGCGTAAAAGCGGCGGTCGCGTCGATCGCTATCTGTCCGTCGTCGTATGTTGCCACCGAACCGAACGTGAAATGCATATGGCGTTCGCGCCCGTGGCGATCCATTTGTTGATTTGGTCGAGTCGAGTCGCAACAGCATGAAACGACGTCGACGACGACCGAGATGTGTCCGACTGATAAGCACCGTCAGCATGGAGACACGAACACCCGAACCCGAACACACACACAGACACGGTAATCGCGCGCCATCGCGATCCAACGAACTACCACATCCACACATGTAGTAGTGTTAGCGTGAGCATATGTATATGTTAAAAAATATGTCGCCATCAGCCGAACGAAAACGAACAAGCGCACACACCCACACAAACACATACACTGGAACACGAACACCACAAAATGGCTAAGCAAACACCATATCTGCATAATATCAGAAAGGCGCGCGGGCGCTCGGATTTTGCGTGCGCCAAATTGAGCTATTAGAAGGTTGTTTGAAGAGCAAATATGTGTGCACAAAATGGCATTGGTGAGTGTGTGCACGTGTGCACGTGCTGGCGCGAGTGAGCATATTCCGCATACGGCAATAAAGTTAGCGTGCGGTTAATCGTTGTATGATATGTGTATGTGTATGTGTGTGTGTGTGTGATTGCACCGATTCGCCGTTCCAACTGCACACATCGATGGTGTTTGCAGTTCTGTGCGAGCATATTATTATGCGACGAATCATATTTGCAGACGAAACATATAATAACATTTGATATGTATGATTGAGATTGGATGTTTGACCTACGGATTTCTGTTCGTCCGAGGTTATTTTTGTATTATGCATAGAGGGGTTTCCTTAAGAATTACTTCATTTTGACTCAACTATGAACAGCACAAATCTTGAAATTGACTATCGATTCCCATCCAATTATGCAATGTTGCACTATCTGTGGTTTATATTTTCATAACTTGAGAATTCTCATGGTAACAAAAATATATACATTTTTGAGAAATAAGGAATATACTCTATTTTTGAAACTGATCAAGATCATATTTGTGTGCAATTGATTTTTTCAATGTTGCTACGTTACTATTCATACATTCCTCTCAATCCGAATCCCAACCAGCATTCCTAACATTCTTCAATTCATTCAGGTGAAATTGCCACGCTTCTACCGAACGCGCAGCATAAATGCAACATAAATATGCGTCAGCAAACAAATTCAGCGCATGTTTAATGTACCGAATAACATTTTGAAAGTTACACGATATAATGTTTATACTACCGCACCAATAAACTTGCAATGAAGCCATTGCGCCTGCGCTTCACTATGTTTGTATATTCTATGCTCGTGTTTGCACCGCATTCGCTGTGCTATGCACATTTTGTGGACTGGCGCCTGGTGCCGCCGCTGTCGCTGTCGATCGCGTGACAGTGGGGCATTTTGTGCGCTCGAGCGCTCGCTGCCAGCTCGCTGCCAGCTCGTATGTGTGTGTGTGTGTGTGTGTGTGCAGTTGCGCCCCGCGCGCATTCGTATGTATAATGTCAATCACGGCCACGAGCCGCAGCGCAAACAACAAACACACGACACGCACGCTGTGCACACAAACTGTCGCTCAGCCATTAGATTAGTGCGAGCGATTAGACTCGCGGCGTACGTCAAATAGTGTACACCCATACGTCGGTCGCTTGTGGGGCTTGTGACACACAACGACAAGCGCGCGCATGTAATTTCCAGTGCGCAGGCAGCGCTTGCAGGCAATAGTCGACAATTTGCCGGTGTGCGCGCTTGCGCATGCATGTGTGTGTGTGTGCTGGATTGTCGTTGCATGTCGCACGCGAAACGTGCAATTTGAAAAATGTGGCTGGCGTATAGTAGAGGTATGAACGCGAGAGTAGTCAAACAACCTTTCCGCGCAATCAAAATGCACTCGATATGTGTAATGGGTCTGTCTCTGATGATATAGCGAGACACACACATGCTGCGCACACTCAAGCGCGCACACTCAAGCGCACACACGTTCGAACACCAGGGAAAAGCACATAAAATCTAAAAATATTTTTATTATTGAAAAAACATTTGATAAGTGTATGGATAATTTAAATGAAAGTTTATCTACAGGATGAGGACTTAAATCAGGACAAGATTTAAAAATAATGTTTTGCCGTTTCATACCACTTAGAAAGGTTGCGATTAGCATTACGAATGGCTTATCAATTATATGTTATAATAAGTGCTCACTGCCGTGAAGTTTGGCATGTAGAAAAGGCTTGCGCTGGTCTTCAGTTACACGGTTGATCCGAACTTGACTGTATATTTCGTCCTCACAAAATTAAACAGATCAGCAATGTTTTTGAACCACCGGCGTCCTATAAAAATAGATGAGCAGTGTTGGTAAATTGATTCAAAACACGTTAAAAATCAGAAATTTGTTTCATTGGGTGTTTTATGGTCCATGAAATCGACTATGTAATATCAATTTAAATAAATAACAATGTCACCATTACTGAATAAGTATTTTGCGTGCATTCCTGAATAAATTTTCGAACAATGTGATGTTATCTAATGTTGACACTATTGAAGAGACAAAATAGGAGCAAAGGCCTATATTGTGGTGCCTAAATTCCATACACATTTCCCATGTACACACACGAGAAAGTGGTTTGTGACCGTCCATGCGGCGCTCGTATTTCTGTATGAGTGTGTGCGTGCCTACAATGTGTAGTATGGCTTTATGTGATTTATGTTATTATTAACTCTCGGCAAAGTGCAAATATTACTTACGCTGAACAAATAGCGGCAATCACTCTGAGGTGCGTGCGACCGCAACGGCCAAATCATAGATCGTGTTGGTGCGTGTGCGTGAGTGGGTGCTCTGAACGAAGGGGTGGCTTGAGGGTTATATTCCATCTCAAGTGTGTGTGGGCGCGTGCTTGATGCGATATAATTCGGCTGGGGTGTTTGAACGAGAACGAGTGCAAGAAATAAAATCGAGCGCATGAGGTTGCGATGAGAAATTGTCGGTTCGTCGGCGGTGCGGATACAGATGACTTGTAATTGTGATTGTGTTCCGTCGTCGTCGCGGACGATAAAGCCGGAACGTGTGTACGGGTTTTTGACGCCTTAGCCGCCAGAGAAGACGAATAGCGGTAATTTCAAAGTCAGGTCGACCCGACACGAATGTACATTGTGTGAACGCGACGTGACGTCGACGGCGCCTCTGCACAATAATATCGATTTCATTTGATTTTAAACTGTGCCGTGGCCGTTGCCGTTCAATTGTTGTGCGTGTGTGTGTGTGACACAAACATGAATTACACACAATTATACCGCTCGCACACCACATCCAATTCAATTTACATCTTTTCGATGCGACAAAGCGCTATGCTGCGATGTTCTGATGTGTGTGTGTGTGTGTGTGTGGCGTGCGTATGTTCGAATTAGTTACGCTGCATAACCTTTTGACAGCCCACCACCACCATACCAACCGGGATAATATTTATGTGCCAACGTAATGTGCGTGCGTGCGCGAGCGCGTGCGTGACAAACATTGTGACTACATCAACATCATCTCTAGCGCACACACACACACACACACGCTTTTACCACACACCATTGCAACATGATGGTTGATGAATGCGTGAAGTCGTTCCGTCACTCCCTAACTACTCTATACACACGGCCGATACGCGCATACTTTTGTGAATCGTATATTCTGTAAATTGTATGCGAGTGTATTCTTGCGGATAGCGAAATATGATTCGCTACACGTGTACATTGCACATATATTATAAATAATGCACAATAATTTGTCGTTTAAACTCCTTTTGGCGCAAACGTCGTCGTCGTCGACAACTATACGACTTTGCAACAATGTATGTTCGCCCGTTTGACTGCCACACGAGTGCCCCCTTTATATGGCGTCCTGTGCGCGCGCAAACTTGTATTCAATTATTCATGTCGAGCGGTACACGCCTCGGCGACATTGTTGCTTCCGCATGAACCAACGCACAAACGACACAATCACAACAATGATTATTATGCTGCGGCGGCGACAGTTTTATAGCGAGTTGTCGCCAAACATAACATCGACTGTCGCTGTCGTCGTCGTTGGAAATTACAGTGGAGAACGATGCCAATGGCTTTCTACCTTCAACTTGAACGCGTGCGATTTGCCGCTAAAACGAAATAGATCGCGCAGTCGAATGAACAGACGCCAGCACATTGAATTTTATGATTCACTATTCATTATAATCCACATGCTCTTTTTCCCCAACCAACCAATTGACCGCCATTCAACTCATCAAACAAACCGTTCTACGCGAATCGACCATAAAACCGCACAGCGCATCGGCGCATTGTGATCGAATCACTTTTTACGCCGAATATTATTAAATCCGCTAATTCCGATCGTAAAGCATATGCACACACATGCACACTCCAAGTTTATGAACACGACATGCCGCTGAATGCGCGGAATTGCCGCTGCTTCTGATTTTGCTGGGAATCCGCAGCGGCATCGCATGCAAACAATCATAACTAATTATAATTTTATGCACGATTCGCTCGACCGCGGCGCATGCGCCCATTACGATGAGCACACATTGCGCGCGCGCACACACACACACATATCCACACACACATCAATAACCAATATTTGATGCCAAAACACACACACAAACACACCGACTCAAACGGCCGCCGTTTTTCGCCAAACACGCGAGGCGCCCACATAAACATCATAAGTATACGGTTGGCGTGATCGCGGCGGCAAAAGATCACTCCGCTCCGCAAATATGCGCGCACGCAAGCATGCATTGAGTATCGCTTCTCGCACCGCAGCATGCCAGCCCAGTCAGCCAGCACGGTTGCGTGCTGGCCAAATTCACCAAAGTGATTTGCATATTATTATGATTATGGTGATCGTGCGATCATCGCGCGTCATATGATCGTGAGTATTTGTTTATGGAATGCCGGCGTGAGCCCCCACATTGCGCGTCTAATTCGCCAATTCGCCGATTTAGACGAGGCCTGTGTGATGTGATGATGCCCCCCGAGGGCACAGTAGATCGTGGTTTTGTGATTCATATTGCTCTGAGGTCCGCCAATCGTCGTCGTCGTAAACCAAGCGTCGATCGAACTACGATGGTCGTACTTACATTAATTAGCCCAAGCGGGGTGAATCGAACACGACGCGGTGAGGAAAACATATTTGAATCAACCAAGACTGTCGGCTGGCGGCTGCTCGCGGTTGCCAAGTGGCCGCGATAAATGTACAATGTGCAATAATATTCGAGGTTTTATTCGTTGCATGCAACGGTGCGTGCGTGGTTGAAGCCATTGTAAGTTTTACTGCCGGCAGGACTTGATAACATATGCACGCTAAGGAGCATAGTATTGTTGCAACGTATAAGTACTGAATGTTATGTTTGGGTGCATGAGTGCGATGGGCATTAACAAAGTGCCATTTTGTTTTTGCGAGGATGCGGTTATCTGCAAGAAACGGTGTTGTGTTTGAGAACTAGTCTACCAGTACGAACACGCATATAGAAGTAATGCTTAACCGCGAAAACAACAGCCAATTGCACAACGATGCATATGTTTCGAATGCATAGTAATATGTTGGTGTCCTTAGCGGTGACGATGATCATCGACGGTAGTCGCGTATAACTTGAGTGTCGGTTTGGTTACAGAACACGCATTCGCTCACTCAGATAGCAGAGTAGGAATTTCAACACGATGTTAGAAGGTAATACGTTTTATATTTTGACATATTTAAATTGTGAACGTGTGTGTATCTTTTCCTACAAAACATAACTAGGATAGCATTCACTCATTTAGAGTTCAAGTACGATTTTTTTATGTGCTGAAATGTTGTCTCTCGTGGGACTTATTATTCTACTTTTCATTCAACCACGAATATATTAAATCGAACATTCATGCCCTCTAACTAGCGTTAATATTTACGATCGTTTCCATCGCATCGCCTCGCCTCGCCTCGCTATCCTCGCATGTTGCGCGTGTGTATTCAAGAATGCGATAAAATGGCAAAATGGTGATTTTATCGTCTACTTGAAGGAGGGCCTGTCCTGCACGCTAATCCCAGTGCATCCAGCATGCGTGTTTGCGCTCACCAGCGAGAAAACAAAACGCACATTGCAAACCACAAACGAGCGGGTTAGTCGGCGCAGCACGTCGTCCACATCCCACATATCATCTCATTCTCATACGCCGGCAGAGTGCGCAGATATCCTCAATGCGTGCTACGCTCATTGTTACATATGATTTAACGAGACAATAATTAAGTCAATACATAAATAACCGGGCAGACCACTGACAACCGGGCGCACTGGCATGTACAATTGTACAAGCGGTGTATTCCGTCCGTACACGCGACGTTAACACGTCTCAACCATTTTTTGAGACATTAAATAATATAGTATTACAATTACACTAGATCACAAATAGGAAATCATAATCCGCCTTCTGAATGATTTTATCTAACAATTATGGTTCCTGGATGGCCATTTGCGATTTTGGCTTTTATATTATTGTTCGACATGTCCTCAGAAGAAAATCTATATCTATTGTTCTCTTTTTCGTAGGTTGACCTGTTGCATATAAGATAAAAGCTTATTAAAAATGCTACAATTCATGGTGACATTGTCTTGAACTCATGTTCACAGTTGCAGAGTTACTATTCAACAAAGACAAATAAAGAGTAAGCATTTTGATAATAAAATCACGCGAACAACCTTGTTAAGAAAACGAAATATCCCTGAATTAGTTTTGTCTTGTCTGGTACTTCAACTCTCCATCTTTATATTTTCAACTGGCTGGTCCGGCGAGCAGTTCCTTTATTGCTTTTTTGAGTTGCGAGGTACAGCCCTAAACGCCAGCGGAAATTGGTGCTTTTCGGCGCATCTATTTTTCCGATAAACGACCCTCTCCAGTCGCAACGATTGGTTCTAAGCCTCCAACATTTTGTGAGTCTTTGAACGGACAGAGTGATTGGTGTTTCTTCCACTCTGCGCTTTGAGAACTAGTTGTTTTTGTGTATTGCAATCTGATTATTAATAATACACAGTTCTCTGTTTTTGACAACGCGTTTGATACATTCGAGGTGTCGCCCGGGGATTCAAACCACAAAATTGTGATTTCAAAACCCGACAACGCTACCCACTCTACCATCGCGTCGTCAGACGATATAAAACAATGAAAACAGTTTATTTGTCTGGTTTTTTCTTCTTCAATTTGACCTCGTGGGCAGGCGCTGAGTCCTGTAAGAATGTCTCAAGTACGTCGCCAAGGTGCTGCTGGACCGTCGGAAGCATGATGCCCGGAAAAAGGTCTGATCGATACTTCTTGTTTGAATTTGAGACCCTTTTCAACGAAAACAAGGATTGTTTTTAAGTTGACGCGAATTCCAGCCATAACTGTGACTGACTGCGGGTTTTGACGATTTTCAACGACTGCAGAGTCGCTGGGACGCCTAGTGCAAATGTTCTGGTTGTTTTGATGTTAGTGCCCTTGTTCAACATTAAGGATTTTCTCATCTTTGAATGCAATACACTCTAATTTTCGAGCAGCGGCACAGACTTTTTTTAAATTATTCGAGGCCTTACTCGTTTGTTTTCAAAAGTGAGGCTCATCGCCTTGATTATATGTTCACAAATTTAGATTTTCAATTGAATTACACTGAAAACAGTTTAAAAATAGTACATATTTTTTCGCCATCGTGCCAAGCGATGAAGGACCGCTTCTAACTAACTTATCAGAGAATACAACAAAAAGCAAAAGAAATGTGCTGCGATAAGGCGATAAGTAACCACCATGGCAGGCTGCCGCAAATGTTGTTCGGGTTATTTCTGGTAAACCTGTATATTCGTGATTAGGAAACGTTGGAAAATGTATACAAACTACTGGATGTTATGCACCCAGTAGAACAATGGAAGAACTCGCAGTTGCTTCTGTACGTTAATAATATGTTTTTCCTCTACCATATACATTTTGTACATGGAGAGGAGGGAGTTGTGTCCACTTGAGTGGACACGAGCACCAAGCCGCCGGACTGGGCCCACTATGC
>JANTBZ010082118.1:0-19282 GCA_024741255.1 Exechia fusca | reverse complement strand
ACTGCGGAGATGTGCCTCCCGAGTCTATATATATTCGCCATAACAACAATACATACAAACTACAGCTGGGAGAGCACTGGCACCAAGCCACCGTGCTGGGCCCACTATGCCGTACTCCTTTATTATATTTTATAAAAATATTTTTTTTTACAACAATCAAGTTGAAAGGTTTAGCTGACTGGCTAAGAAATGATATACAGATCTGAGGTTTAGAGAGCAAATGTCATTAAGCCTGATGAATTCGCACCCGAAGTATGCAAGTCTAACAGCATTAATCGCTGGGCACTCACAGAGAATGTGAGCTGGACTTTCATCATCCTCCAGGCACAGTCTGCACAGAGGGGATTGTGTTAGATTTAGCCGGAATAAATGTTTATTGCAACTGTGACCAGTTATGAGGTTGACGAACTGGCCGACGTCCTTCCTGGAAAGATCAAGGATCGATCTTGTTACGATTCTTGATGGAAAGGGAACAAAAAGCTTTGCGTGATACCCCTCTTGCATGTTAGCCCACTTCAGGGAGTGGGCAGTTCTTATATTTCGACAAACGAATGATCTGCGGAGTTTGTGAGAGACACCAAAGCTAGGCTGTGGACCGTGAAAACTTGTCCTTGAACCTGCCTTGGCCAGTAGGTCGGCTTCGTGGTTGCCCTCAAGTCCTGAATGAGCTGGTATCCAGTATAGAGTGACGTTGTTGGAGGCCGATAGAGTTTCCAGTTCATCGCAGCATTCACTCACTAGCTTCGACGAGCGAGAGATACTGCTGATTGCCTGAAGTGCAGCTTGACTATCTGTCAGGATGAGGATATCCTGGCCGGAGGTCCTTTTTTCGATGATGATGTTCGCGGCCATAAAGATGGCGAAGATTTCTGCTTGGAATGCAGTAGTGAGCTCCCCTAGAGAATAGCTGAGGGCAATGTTCAGGTCTGGAGAATAAATACCTGCACCTGATGAAGTTTCCATGCTAGAGCCATCAGTGAAAACCTTGACGCCTTCTACGTGGACGGCGCCGGCCGTCCACGCATCCTTGGAAGGAATTACACACTTGTACGACTTGGTAAAGTGGTATGAGGCAGTTATGTGGTCCGATCGGATGTTGAGATCGGGTGATAACAGTGATGATGAGCAGAGAATGTCTGAGTGTCCACCTCTCCATGAAACCCAAGTACCGTAGTCCTTGAGTCTGAGAGCAGCCAGAAGAGCCTCGCCTTCGATGTGAAGGCTGATGGGGGTAATGGAAAGAAGCATTTCCATAGTTGCAAGTGAAGTTGTTTTGATGGCTCCCGAGATACAGATGCATGCGAGTCTTTGTACATGGTTTAAGGGGGCCATCGCGCTTTTTACTTTTGCTCGAGGCCACCAGACCAGAGCAGCGTAACAGAGTGTTAAGTTAGAAAAATGTCGCCCTAGAAACATTGTTTTGCTGACATTGTTGTGCTGACTTTAAAAATACCGACACCGATATTGCAGGACGTTGAGTTGAGTTGTTTCAAAAATGCAAGACATCATATTTTTTTTGTTTAAATATGAATATGTAAACGCATGATTTATGTATGACGGGATCAACATTATCAAAGGGATTCACGACAATTATACTCGTTGAAGCCTCTTCTATAATATTCAGGACTACAGTTTCTTGCACCCTGAGTTTTTTACCAATTCGCTGAAATTATGGTATATCGAATATCGAAGGTCCAATATTGAACTTCGACCATAATTTGATTTTGAATTTTGATATTATTTCTGGTGAAAAATCATGCAGAATCATGCATGTTTACATGGTTTTTTGTTATATTGAATTATTTAGCTACAAGGACTCTGTCTTGAAAACATGAATATGTCTAATCGTCTAGTCCTGAAGCTCATTGACATGTTGGAAAAAAATCTTGTTGATTTTGATGAATATTTTGTGATTTGTGGAACTCCAAAGACAAGCAAGAGTAATGAAACGATAAAATTGTCGAAACAAATTTGTTGTTGAAAATTTAGTTCGGCTTTGCTTGAAGAATACATTCGAGAGCACAAAATTACATGCAAATTTGTTGACATTTTTCATGCTGTTAAGTCATATAACATGCATTTATGCGCTTGTTGAGAGCAATTGTAACGCATTTTCAAATCAGTAAAAGGCCTGCCGTTTTTTTCGTGGGCCACTGACAATGGTCGAATTTCTCATAAAGATTAACAAATATTGATATGAATCCAACTTTACTATCCACAAAAAGATTCAGTTCACTTATGCAGCCCAGTCTCTAGATATCTGATTCACAACGTCAACAATTGTCTTGTTAAAAAGCAAGTGTCACCCAAAAATATGTTTCATGAACGAATATTTCGCTCGAATTAGGCCGTTTTTTGAGACCATAGACTTGATAACGATGCATTTTTTCGTTCGATTCTTCTTATCCATTAGCGATTCATTGGTCTACTTGTATTTGAGCGATAGATCCGGACGTTTCCAGTCAAATTGCTTCGTGATTATTATATTTCTCACTTATAGAGCAATTGAGTATACACGTGTATACTCAATCGAGATATAACGAAACTGTGCACAAATCCTTCCTTTTGAAAAAATGTGCAAAAATGGCCACCATGGTTATTCGTTCGACAAATTCTCCATACATCGAAAAATCGATCTTCTCCGGCCGCACTTAGCCAACGAGTGACATTACTTGGACAATTTATTTGAATTTGATAGCATGATGTTGAATGAACAAAACTGCATCATTTAAATTTGAATCTTGTTTTTCCCACAAAATGTAAAAGAAGCATATTTTCGTGTATGTTTCAAATGAATGTGTTAGGGTAGTATTTTTCATATGATCTGATTGATCGATCGATTTGATTTGTTCAATATTAATAATGATGAATGACTCTCCCAATTCATCTTTTCGCTTCCCCAGCTACAAGTCCCTCAGCAGCCTGCAGCTATCGCCCGACTCCAATCCGGCAACGCCCAGTCCGACGTCTGGCGGCGGCGGCGTCCATCTTAACAAGAGTCTTCACGCCTCCGGCGGCGGCAACAGCAACAGCAACACGCACAACTCCAATTCGGCAGCCACAACGTCAACAACGGCCAACACCGGCACCGGCTCCTCGTCCGCTTCGGCAGCCGCCCATCAGCAGCTGATGCTCGGCCTCGATGCCGCCGGCGACCGGCATCCGCTGTCGAAGAGCGCCAGTGCGGCGCACTGTTCGGGTGGCGGCGGCGGCGGAACACAGCCGCGCGAGGGCACACTCGATTCGTCGCGCAGCGGCGGCCGCACATCGGGCGACTCCAACAAGCTGCCCGAGAAGAAGACGCGCCGGCTGTCGCGACCGCGCAGTCTATCGAATCTGGTGTGGGAGCTGCGGCCGCAAACGAGCAAGGAGAAGACGAAGAAGAAGCTGTACGTGCATCACTACGAAAATCGGCCGCAGCAGACGACGCTGTATTTGTAAGGACGAAGGTAAGTTGTGACGGAGGAAGGCTGACCAAGGAGGGCTCAATTGTAAGCTAATCGTCGTTATTTCCTATGATGATTCACAGGTGCTGATCTCTCTTTCATGTTGCGCAGTTGATGGCGGATGATTCTGCGGTATTCATCTTGGTAGTCACCGACGCGACAACGACGAAGTCTCACACACAGTTTATCGCATATGAGCATATTGAATGGCATTTTATATTACACGTATAATTACTACGTTACACATTATACTTTCTTCATTATTATAATATTAAACTTGACAAGTTTCGTATCATGTGATGTCAAACCTAGTATTTAACGATGTAGCTCATACGTTATTGTCTAGGACATCTGCTGCATATTTCATTGGCGGAGCACACTCACAAACAAACACACACACACACACACACAAACAATCTTACACAAGTGTCAGTGCAAGACATCAGTAAAGTTCAGCACAATCCATATGAATTATGAAGCCAGTGACATGTGTGGAATCTATGGTGTAAATAGTTTAAACATTCTAACGAAAACATCAAACCATAGTCAAAATGAACACGATTCTTACATTACTTGTCGCACACAACATAAATACACACAAACACACACACACACACATAACTAGCGAGTAAATTTAATCTGCCATTTGTCGACAAGGCTGGTGATACAGTTAAAATGTTCAACGTCCAAACACAAAAATGTATTGAAATACAATTTCTAACATGATAAGATTGACCGTTGGTGCATTCACCAAACTTATGCGAAACGATTTCACATGCTATAAGTAGAAATCATGCACATTTCCATATCACAGACACCTTTTGCATTCTAGTTCGTAGGCATACCAATAATATGTAACATTGAATCCGTGTGCTAATCTTCTAGAATCATTACACTGCGAAAAGGACAAGTTCTTATGCTTCACAAAATGACAATTGACAACCGATTCGAACTGTGTAATCGACAACAACGATATGGAGTTTTCTGCCGTTTGCGATTCTTGTTCAAACAGCACTATAAACTTTAAGGAAAGAATTACAGAATTATATAAAATGTAAGCCCGATCACAAACACAGATGTTGTCGAGTGTTATTTCTCAAGCACATGTAATTTCTTCTTTTCGCATATACCACATTTCTCACCGATTCATAAACCACCTTCAATGTACTCAAATATAATTATTCCAATACTTTTGCATAGAATATATGTAATAGCTCCATAGATGCGACTGGGACTCAAACGAAAATGTTCAACCATTTTATAAAATTATATAAATAAAACCAAGCAATATAATGAAGACATGATGGATTGTTTGTATACTATTTTGTATTCTACAATGAAACCTCCCAAAGCCGGAAAATTTGTTCGGTACCGAGAACCTTGAACACGACTTGTATGACAATTGTGAAACAGAAACGGTCCGAACTGAACTACAGTTTGAACCATCTACAGGGTGCGCCATATTTGATGAAGCTATGCATGAGAACATCGAATAACTTTGACATTTTCCATAGGATTTCCATAAATTAAGAAATTCAGTATATTACAATTTGTTGGAACTAGTTTTTGGATACATCATCTCATCACTGCTACTCAATTCGCGCTTTAGAGAAATAGTCGGCAATTTATCGTGCATTTTTCTGTTTATTTCATTATCTCCAATTTGAACGTTTGTATATAATTTTGTTTAGTAGGTATAGTGGGTGATCATGACGTTAATTAACAAACAAGTTGTAGAAAATAACTGGTCCAAGTGATCACGTTTCCCAGAACCCAAGAATGTCGTATTTTCGCCATGCCGCTATATTGGACCCCACTAGACTCGTTGTTGTAAGATTTTCTGGAATAACAATTTTACTCCATATACTGAAAAGTTATAGAAAATGCAGCAAATGCAGCATATGTTTCATAATGTATTCAAAAATTTATCGAATCAAATGGTTCAATTTTAAATTTATTTAAAATATTTTGTTAAAATAAATTGGTTGTTTGGTTCAAAAGTTATTCGATGATTTCATAGCTCCATGCTCGATCAAATATGTCGCACCGTGTATTTTCCTGCATTTCCGACGTTCTCGAAACGCTATGATCTATAACTAGTTACAATTTGTGCGAAATGCCTAGTGACTGTCATAAGTCGACGGTCGGCCAGGAGTAATATTAATATTTGATGGCCTCTGAAATGAATAGAGAAAGTCAGCGCGAGCTACATATATCTGTTGTTCGGGATTCTTCTCCAAAACAAAATATCATTCACAAACAATGCACCCATGCTAAACATGAGTAAGGATTTTTTGTCGAATTTTTAATGGGCTTACATTTATGCCTAGCGATTTTTTTTAAACACATTTAACCACATGGCGGGCCAAAATGCTCGGGTCCTGTCCTGGTTGACTTTGCGCATGATTTATCGTTTTTCATACGAAAATTGGACCCCTTTAACTTTGTTGGAAGGCCATATTTCTGGGCGAAAATTTGACTATCCGATCGACAGGATGGAAGCATATTGGGAAGTCATGTTCGTTTTTACATAGTAGCTGGTCTTACTGGAATTTTCTTAATATTAGGAATCGACCGACGACTTTTGGAGGATGATTTTGGTGCAATATTGACTTAAAACGCGATTTCCGCACAAACCACAACACTTTTAGAACGGGTTTTTCTCGCATATTATAGAAGAGGCTTCAACGAGTATAATTGTAGAGAAACGCATTGATATTGAGTTTTGCAAATTACTCCTGGCCGACCGACGACTAACGACAGTCACTGTCTTGAAAAAAAAAACCCTCCTAAACGCAGTTTTTTCAGTTCACTGTACGAAACAAATACTTGCAAATCGCCCGCATCTATGCAACCACGCATACGCGTTTTTATTCTGTACAGATTGCTTTTATTTTCAAATTATCCCATTTTAATCGTAATTGTTTTGTGTAATTCTAAAACATCGATGATGTTAAATATAGTTTATGTATATGCAAAACATTATGTGGTCAACCTAATCTCATGCTCAATATGTTAAATTAACGAATTCAAAAAGCACTCGGCCAAAACGCAGCTCACTGGTTTACATCCGTGATTTATCCGAACTGCGCGCTCTACTTTCAATCGCTCTCTGACCCCTCCGCACTGTCGTCCACATCGCTGTCGTTTTCTCCGCTGTCGACGTCGCTCCGGTCACTTCCTTCCTCCTCGTCCTCCTCGTCCTCTTCCTCCTCGTCCTCCCCATCCTCCTCCCCATCCTCCTCTCCATCCTCTTCCTCCGCCCGCTGGCTTCCGTTCGCCGTGCTTCCACTCCTGGTGCTGCTTGCGTTGCTGTCCTCCTCGTTCACTCCAACAGCCGGTGGTAAGCTGTCGCCGTCCGCGGTCGCCTCGCCTTCGTCCGCACTCTCCGCCACATCGTTTTCGACGTCCTCGTCTTCGTCATCTTCCTCATTATTGCTTGCAATCGCTTCGATATCGCTGCCTTCGCCGCCGCCTGCGTCGCTGCTGCTGTTGCTGGCGAGCTCCTCATTCAGGCGAGCCAATTGCGCTGCTGCGGCTGCCAGCTCGTCGCCGCTGTCGTTGTTGCTCGCGAGATCGTCATTTATGCGAGCCAATTGCGCTGATGCGGCTGCCAGCTCGTCGCTGCGTCGACTGCGCTTCCATGTCGTCGGCTGCTCGTTGTGCTGCGAGAATTGCCCGTGACCGCGTTTCCTCCGCTGCACCGCAGCTGCGCCGCGCACATTGAACTCCTCGTGGCTGGACTCGCTGCTCGAGTCGTCCGTGTTGTCCTGGCGCGCCGTCGGCATTTCGTCGTCGTCGTCGTCGTCGTCGTCGCTCGATGCGGCGTGCTCGTCGTCGTCGTTATCGTTGCGCTGTCCAGAGGTCGGCGAAACGGCGGCCTGTGCGGCCTGCAGCACAGCCGATGAGGCGGATGAGTCGGCAGATGATGTGGATGCATTCAGCGCTGCTGAGCTGCCACTCGACAGCTGCTGCTGCTGCTGCTGCTCTAGAAGCTTCCTCTGCGGTGACCTCGCCATCGCATTGCGCAGCGCCTGCAGCGGTCGCAGATCCTCAATCGCATCGCTGTCACTGCTATCACTGCTACTGCTGTCCACACTGTACGACGGCATGATCTTCATCTTCAGCGGAGCCGTCACCGTCGCCGACATCGTCGTCTTCGCGCCGCGCGCGGTCGCCTCGCGCGTCCGCCGCGCGGCCGACTTGCGCTTGGTCGCCCGGCGCTTGGTGCCCGGCACCGGCACCGCAATCGCGACCATCGGCTGGATGTTCAGTGCGTCCATCTCGTCCTCGGACGAGCCGAAGGCGTACGGCATCAGGGAGGCGGCCGCCGGGGCCGATGCACTCGAAGTGGAGGCACCAGCACCGCCAGCACTGTAAACGTTCAGCACCTGCGCGGCGATATTCGACGGATGCGCGACCGGCGGCACTGTCTCCAGCTTCACCGGCACCAGCTCCTCGACGAACTGCACATCGGAATCGGAGTCCGAGTTCAGTTCGACCATGACGGGCGTCCGCAAGTGGGGCGGTTTGCGCGCCAGCACAAACTGCACCTCGTCGCCACTGCTGTCCGTGTCGTCCAGCACGACGGAGGCGACCGTGACCGGAGCGGAGGCGGTGGCCGAACCACCGGTACCGCTACCGGACGCCACCGCTGCCAATGAGGACGAGGCGCCGGCAGCTGCGGCGGCCGACGTCGACGGTCCGCCGCCGCCGCCTCCGTCCGGATGCAGGATGCCCATGAACGATTGCGGCGGCGTGCGCATCGAGCCGCGCCACGAATGCGCCACGGCGGACGCGACGGCCGCATAGGCGGACATGATCGATGGCGAGCGGTCGCGCGGTCGCGTCAGGTTCAGCAGCTCGATGTCGCGCGGCGTTGTGTGCAACGGCACGTCGGGCACCCGGCTCACGTTGGCCGGATTCTCCTCGTAGTACGGCTGGTACTGGACGTAGCGATCGTAGCCGACCATGTCGTACTGGGAGCGCGCATAGTTGGCCAGCTCGTGCACAAAGTGCTCGGCGTACTCGTGGAAGTACTGGCGGATGGCGCTGCGGAACCGGATCGACGTCATGTCGTACGTGGTGCAGTAGTGCGAGATCATCGTGATGATGTAGCTGACGTTGCTGTCCATGCGCATGATCCACAGCACCTCGCGATTGAGCCACGGCATCAGCCGGTGCAGCTGGGCGGGATTGGTGCGCAGGAACTCGGCGCTGATGTCGCGACTGCGGCCGGTCACGTCGAGCAGCGGCATCGCGTACAGCTTGCGCCGGTAGACGTACGAGCGCCAGACGGTGCCGCTGGTGCGCGGCGGAATGGTGTCCGCGTGGAATTCCTGGGCGAAGCGCGTGATCAGCTGCGATTCGTTGAGGAAGAGCTCGTAGAAGCGGAGCGGATTGTTGGAGTAGCCGCTGGTGCTGGTGCCGGTGGTGACGGGCCGCGGCAGGGAGCTGGGCAAGCGGTAGTGGCTGCGCGAGACCATGATGATGTGTTCGAACTCCTCGGCGATGCTGCGCATCTCGGTCATGCAGCGCAGCTGGTGCGGCTCGACCTTGTACTCCTCGTACTTGTCCATGGAGCGGACGTTGTGGATGATGGACTTGAAGGTCTGCTTGCAGAGGGGGCATTCGGCTTTGACCTGGGAGCGGCGGGGAGCGTGGGGGGGCGATAGAGTTGCGAATGCATTGTGTTAGTGCGCGGGTGACAAATCGATATGATAACGCGCAGACGAGCCAAAGCTTGGCAGTGCGCGCTACGATGGGGGCCGTTTTGTGGTGTGGGTGTGCCACACACATGTTGGGTGTTCGAATCTATTTTTGTCGATTTGTTTCTTGTTCGTTTTTAAACGAAAGGCGAAACTACCTAATATAGTACTCGGTGTGTGGCTTCGTTATTATATAAATATATTTTTTCTTTTGTGATTTTAGTAATAAACAGGCAAGATTCGTTACTTCAAAATTACCATCAAATTACCATACCATCTCGAATACAACATTTTTCAGTTCCACCTCTATCAATTTTGTGTTTTCTTTCAAAAGTTCATAGTTCATATCGAGACACCCGACGATTACTACCATATATACTTTGTTCAATAAAACCACCACAATCAGCTCGCGCTTACTTCGTGCGAACGAAAAACCACTCACCTTGCTCCACTGCAACAGACAGCGAAAACAGAACTGATGCATACACGAATCGGTGAAGCACTTGCTGCTGACTTTCCCCAGACAGATGGCACAGTTGGGCGGCGGCGATCCGGCGCCCTCGCGCTGACTGTCCTCGTTCTCGTCCGTTGTGCTGACGTCCGATGAGGTCTCCGACGATTGGCCACCGCCGCAGTGGCTCTTCAGAAAGTCACGGATGCGCTCTTTGGAAATGGTCTGTGAGGTGGATGCGGCTGGTGCTGAAGCTGATGCCCCAGCCGACGTTGAACTGCTGCTGCTGGTTGTGGTTGTGGTGGTAGTGGTCCCCATCTCAGAGGCGAC
This sequence comes from Exechia fusca, assembly GCA_024741255.1. NCBI lineage: Eukaryota > Metazoa > Arthropoda > Insecta > Diptera > Mycetophilidae > Exechia > Exechia fusca. Next base: position 9,347 of record JANTBZ010082118.1, on the reverse strand, counting down.
CACGGAGCTGGCCGCATGGGCGAGGAGGCGCAACGAGGAGCCGCTCGCATGGGCAGGATCGTCGAGGGCGTACACTTCTGCTGAGATGGCATCGTCGTTTGCGACTTCGTTGCTCCTGCTGTTGCTGCTACTGCTGCTGCTGCTGCTGCTACTGCTGCTGCTGCTCCCGCTGCTGGGGGCAAACAGCTCGGAGAGGTCGCCCGCTGAACGGGACCCGGAGGCTGCGAGCACTGCCGCCATCGATTCGGCAGCAGACAGTTGGCTCATGTTGACGGCTGGGGCTGGGCGGTGAAGTGTTGTCGGTGTTGGTTTTTACGTTTTACGCAAGATGCGTAGGGAACGCCAACAACAAATGGCCCCGGAGGCCCTGCTGAGCACGCTTACTGATGGAATATTTGGTGCACAGCGTATGTGAACACATGCGCACGACGAACACGACGAACATACACAATGAAAACGCTCTCGCACAAACCTATACGTTCGTTCTCCGCTCTCAATGTTATTCGATGAACGCCGTCTGGCTGTGTGCGTTTGTACATAAGAGTATTGTAATGTTTGTGTATGAATGTGTGTGTCTGTGTGCGATTATGTGGCGAAGTCTCTTGTGCCTCCTTCGTATGTATTACACTTGACCACGGAATGTCTTCCTCTGTGTTCGGTGTTGGAACAATCGCGGTTATGATGAACAATTGTGAACTGGTGGAAACTGAGGTGTGCACTGGTTCAACTTGTTTGTTGAATACACTTGGATGTACGAAATAAAACCATCGACCAGCGATGCGGTAGATGTGTGTTGAACGACGGCTGGCCAGAGAATGAAGAAACACCATTTTGATTCCGAAGCTTGTAAGCATATAAGCTTAAAGTTGAATGGAAAATGAATGAACATGTGGTGAGAGAGAGAACGAGAGAAAGTCCATCAGTGTTGACAGTTGACAGTCTATACAAGTATCAATGAACCTAAAGCGAGGGGTAGAACGTAGAACGTAGAACTAAGCTTCATGGTGGAATGTTTTAGTATAAACACTCGAGTATCTGGCAATGGAAAATTTGGTTGGCATTCAAAAAGAATTAATCTAATCTCAATAATATTATTTTTCGATTATTTTTCTGAAACTATTATGATACTTAATCCCAAAAATATATTATACATTCTTTTCGAATGGCCGTACTCTTCTTTTTCTGGATGCAGTCTTATAAGAATCAGTAATATGGAATTGAAATATTTTTGTGAATTTATACAGCTTATGCATGTAGCGCCTCTAGTTATTTAGTTATATATACAATTTGTAACGGTAACTCTGCAAGTAGTTGCGTTCTCTCTATTTGTTTTGGATGTTGTTCTTGTCAGAAGAGAGGGAGAGAGCGTCGAAGAAATGGATGTACAAGAGCGCCGAATGAACACCTGAGTTCGAAATTCGAACACTGTCAAAATCATATGTTTGGCTTAGCAAAGCGTAGCACAGCAGAGCACTGATCGTACAAACATGCACACATATACTCACTCACACACGCACATATATACACGCACGCAGGCACATAAATGCTCACAAACACTCGGACGTGTGCGTGTATGCAGTATGCATAGTGGTATATTTATATATCGCTTATAAATACACATAAACCTCGTAGAACACCATCCCAGTAACACGATATCGTAAAACCTAAGACATTTTCCCCTTTGTCACGCGTATAATACCTTTTATAAGTTTTGACAAATTAATGTCTATATTTCCTACGATATTTCCCATTTATCTGAAGCATACACGAAATGGGGCTTCTTTTTCGTTTTGTAGGAAAAGTATCAGTCACACCAAAAATGTGGGCATGCAGTTTTGTTCGAAAATATTCTTCTATTACATACAAACATATCGTTGAAGAGCGTAAGCCTTTTGCGCCGAGACATAAGTGCCAGTGCCAATATCTTGAAAAATGTCTTTAAAAAATTAAAACGTGGTTTAGAACGTAAAACTCTCCCTAATTATAACTCCGAGATTTAGATTTTGTCGTAAAACTCCACCCGAGTAAAACTCCCCCAACAAACAGTCGGCACTTATGTCATCGGCGCTAAATGCTCCCACCGTCGTTGAAGTAAAGTCTCGCCTGTGGATGAGTACGTCCTTTGATAGACCGCTCCGTTCATATATGGAAAAATTGTCAAACGAATAACCATGACGGTAATTTTTTAAATGTTGTTCAATGTGATGGATTTGTGCAAAATGTAATTATCTTTCGATTGAGTATCAACCGATCACAAAATTATAATATTTTGTATGGAGAGTGGTATAATATTTATTTGTCTCCATTCAAAATATTCGTATATCGTATTCCCATCAGCATCCTATGTTTTTGAATCAGCTTAATATCTCGTATAACACGGCGGTGTTCTCAGGAACGTATCTATCGTGTCATCCGAGGCTCGCAGGTATACACTCTCTCTTGCTCACATCAACGGCCGGCTCGTCGCCGTGCGCCGTGCTTCACGCACGCCATTCGAATATCGTCGCGTGCGGCTGCGGTACTACAAACCGTTAGTGTGAATTTAATTTTCATTTCGTGCGCGCTGCTTCCGCCGGGATCTGAGCGCCATCGTGCGTAGCTCCTGTCCTGTCCGCACCTGGCTCGCGTGACCTGACGCACGCGATCGTGCTGCGTGCTGCGTGCGTGTGCGTGCGTGACGTCGTTGACGCCATAAGCAACCGCCACCGCCGCCCACACTCGCGCCGATATGTCGGCCGAAGTGCAGCCAAGAAAACGCAAGGAGAAGAAGAGGCGTCGAGGTAAGCTGCGCGAAGGTCACACGACTCCGTCGCATCCGCCGAGCGCCGTGACCCTTTTCATAACCCGTGAAAATCAGCCCAAGGCGTAATTCACGCTCGAAATCGTCATTTTTCTCGGCTACTCTCGCACTAGCGCACGATTTATTTAAGGAATCCGTTAAGTTGACGACACCGCGCATGCGAACGTGTGTGTGTTCTTAGATATTTATATACACGTCAGAAATCACGACCCAACACAGTCGGCTCGCTAACCACGTAGAGTGTATAATAGTGTGATGTGAACACGCAGTTTTCGTGCTCCACAAAGTACACACACAATCGGCATAATGAGTGTCGCTGGTCGATGCGCGCACGCAAAATAAATGTGCCCCGTCGCTAAACCCAAAGGTTCCAACTTCCAACCGCTCGTGCACGATACGGCGATAATCTCTCTACAATATTCTGTGTTCTTGGCATGCGCACAGTATATATGCATGCGTGTATATAGCACATGCGTGCATATTTCTGCACGCGCGACATTGTGATGATGGCGCAGACGGCGCATGCAATCTATTTTCGGACAAGAGGCATATATACGCAAACACAACACGCACGCACGTGTAGTATGTACAGCATATGCAATGTAGTATATGGTGGTAAGCGTACGTTTGTATACTTCGGGTCGTTCAGTCAAAGTCGCTCAAGTTCGGCCACCCACCCCATGATGTTGTGCGTTGTGTGCGCTAAGGATTTCCCAGCGAGTTGTGACGTCAAACCTCACGCACATTTGTGGCAACATTTTATGACGCGTTTCGGCTCGAATTTCCTTGTACCTTGTACAAATTAGATGTTAATCGACAGAGTGTTAGTCAGAGTGTTTATTTATGTTGTCCAGAAGAGCCGTATGCATAAGCATGTGCAATTTTGAAATGGGGTAGGTCAAGAACGTGACTATCGACGAGTGTGCGTAATTTGTAATTACTTCCATGAGTAAGTTCGAGTACAATCCGCCTTTTTATAGTGAGATATGGCGTTTATTCGCAAATTGGGGTACATTGCTCACACAAATATAATCGCGTCGCAGAAAGAAATCACACTAGCAGGAGACTCACAAGTCGCGTTCACGTTTAGATTTAGATAAATATATATACAATTTATTGAGTTGTAGTATGAACATTTCAAAATGCCTCTTTCTCTATCTTGACCCTGTTGCCTGTTGGTAAGAAACACGGATTGTGCATTCTAACAAGTTATTTTGGAGTCAACTTTATAGTATACCATGAACATTTTCCATTATCCTAAAATTATTGTCATAGTCAAGTGTCAGGTCCGAACTACGCGTTTTGTAGGACGTCGAAAATTATCGTGATTTCTTGAAGTTATAATTATTATTTGACATTTTTTGCTATGAGGTGTCGAGTATTTTCATACAGAAACATGACGTTATTGTTTCTTTTATTCAATTGAGGCTGCTTTTCTTTCAGTGATAGACTCAAACTCATCAATTTCTTCGGTATCGATCCCCTGTGCTGATTTCACTTGGCCTCAGCCCTTAATAACACACCATACACATCTGGTCCCACCAAAAGACCGAAAGGCCTAAGACTCCAGAATCACAATTTTTGAAGCGTTGAATTCACTCGCGAAACGATGTTCATCATCAAGAGCAGCCTCGCCGTAAGTGTCTGAGCGCATTGATGAGCCTCAGCCTTACTGATCTTCGATTTGAATGAGAAAAGCACGACTTCCCGCAAATGACGCAAAATTGGCTCGACAGCGGACATAGTAATCGAGAATAAGTTCGTGATGCAAACTGATAAGGATATGTTTTGATGCCATTAGGTACACAGACACCCAAACCTACTGTATGCCTTCTTTTATCAATTTTCTATCAATCAGATCGACTTCTAGAAACTAATATACAAAAACGGCTGGAGCAAGGTTGTACACCTAATAGTGATGGTCATTAGTTAATTTAAAAATGATAGGTATATGTATATCAAAATAAAATTGATTGGAATCCTAGAATCTGGAAACAAAATTTCCAGTTTTGTGGTGTCCTTTTTACGATGCTTAGAAAGCGAAGTATACATCCAACTGAAGCTACTCATCGGTCGAATAATGGACTTCACGCTCATTCCAATAACACATTTATGCTAACCGAATGAACACATTTTTGCCCATCGCAGAGGATGAGGACACTCCGCGTGTCGCACACTCGTCGCCCTCATCGTCCTCGGCATCGCATCAGCCCAAGGCCAGCCGCAGCGCGTCGATCGCGGACGACGTCGAACTGCATGTGCAGCACGACCATGGCGTCGGTGGCAACTGGTGTGTGAAGATCATTTTCTTCTCGCTGATGGCCGTGCTGGTCGGACTGGTGGGACTGATTGTGCTGGAGAGTCGTGGCAGTCCGGATCGTAAGTCGGTGGTTGATGCACGATGAAGATTCCTATGTTAATTGCCCCTTTTCAAATCTTCCCCAGTTGACACGCCGCTCTCGGAATCGCGATACGCCGAATATCTGCAGGGATGGGTGGACGAGGTGCGCGTCGATGATCATCACGACGATCCGCATTCGGTGCTGGAGTCGCTGCATGAGCTGGACGACCATGAGCATGGCGACGAGCCGTTCTCGGAGGAGGAACTGACCGACGACAATGGCGACGACGAAGACGATGAGCATGGCGACCACGACGACGATGAACATGACGAGGAAGGAGAGGAGGAGGATGGAGATCATGACGGCGATGACGATGAAGGCGGTGAAGATGATGACGACGAGGCCGAAGCAGAGGACGATCATGATGATGATGATGGAGATGAAGATGCGGCTACAGATGAGGATGCAGCCACTGAAGAGCAGGTCGATGATGGAGACGATGACGACGACGACGAAGCCAAGTCTAATGCTGATGATGGTGAGGACGATGAGAATGCTGCAACGGAGGAAAACCAAACCGCTGAGGAAGATGACGACGAGCAGCAAGACGATGACAATGATAACGGTTCAGATGGAAATGATAACGATGATGATAATGACGACGATAACGCGGACGACAATGACGAAGCGGATGACAAAACTGTCGAATCAACGGAGGCCAACAACGACGACGATGATGATGATAACGAGCCGTTCGATGAGGTACGTTTATGTTGTGTGAGGTTTGAGCCGTTTTGTGTTGGATTTCATGTCTTTGTTGCTTAATGGAAATTAATTTAATGCTTGCGTGGAAATGACGAACTTCAGACTACTAAACATGCTACAACCCCACTCGAACTCGAAGATCAAGTTGACGACATGATCGATCGCTTCAATCGTCTGGCGAAAATGATGGACATGCCACCGCTGGATGAGTCGAAGATCGGACGTCATGCAGTCGCTAAGGTAGGTAATTCTAATTGTATTTAGCTGTTGATTGTATTACATGTGGATTCATTTTGAGATATTAAATATTATTTATTTTATTCCCTCTTGTATGAAGGAAAATGACGATGGCGACGACGACAACAATGATGACGATGACGACGACGACGATGAACCGTCTGTCGAAAAGGTTATCGACAACGATGTTGGCGAGGATTTGCACCTGCAGAAGATGGCAAAGAAATCAGAATCCGCTGCCAATGTTGATGCCGATGACGATCAGTCGCCAGAGCAATCCTCATGTAAGTCAAGCACCCAACTGATCCTATAATCCAAATTATGCGTCAAATCGATTTGTTGTATGTCACACACTTTTGTAATTTTTATCTGGAAAATATGTTTCATATATCGATCGAGAACTATGTGAATTCAACAACCTGTACCCGTACTTCTTGCACTTGCAGTTGCTGTTAAGGCTGTCGTTGGCCTAGCTCTTATCATTGTCGGCTATTTTGTGTTGGCCCGACGAACACCGCCGAGTGAGTTGTTCTCTGTGTTCGTGTCGTTGTTGAATCGCATAGTGTGCTTGCATATATTCAGTCAGTTCGTTCGATGTTGTGCTGATGATCGTTATAGAGTTCGGAATTATATTGACGGCTCTTCTATTCGGTCTCCGGACCGTGATCTGTGTATCTATACATCTATGCTACTCCGTTAGATTGCATTTTAGAATAATCCTGGCATTCGCATCGCATTCGCTAACCACCAGCTTCAACTGATCACGCTCCGCATCGCATCTTGTCGCATCTTGTGCCCATCGTCACGTGAATGTCGTCATATTGATTGCACTTGATTAAACCATCTCCAATCGGCAACCGTTCTAAATCCGTATCGCGTCTCGCATCGCGATCTGCGCGTGTGTGTGTGTGTATCATTCGTGTCACAATCAAGCCATCGATCGCGAGCCCAAAGTCTGTGATGCGGCCGCAGACGATGAGGCGGCACAAATGGGCTGCGACCTGCCGCAAGGTCGACGCATGACGTTGATCTCATCATCACCCAGTCCAGATCATGCGAGCGACGAGGACGACGATGTGGAGGAGCATGAGGGGGAGCTGGGTGCCGAAGAAGAATACGATGATGGTACACATTTCTCTATATCGCATAGTCAGTTTTGTATAGTACATCTTTGTCTACTCGATCCGACCCGATCTGCGGCAAACAGAGGAGTACGAGGACGAGGAGGACGACTACTACGAGAAGTACTCGGACGAAGAGGAACTGCAGTGCGCCGACGAGGAGGACCAGCAGAGTCAGCACACGTTCGAGGATATGCAGAATGAGTACAGAAGTAAAGCCAGCAAATCGTCGCCGGTTGAAGATTTGGATGAGCCGCATTTAGAGTCGCCGAAGTCGGTCGATCTGGTTTCCGTATCTCCGCAAGCCTCGCCTACCGTTGGAGCTGACAAACAGACTGAACTGGCTGATGAGGCCGAGACATCTCATGAGCCCATTGAATACGAAGACGACGATTACGATCACGTTGAATACGACGACGATGAGGACGAATACGACGAAGACGAGGAATCGCATGGCGTGTCCGATGTCGACGATTCGGAGCTGATGCACAGACTCGACGCAAAGTATGGCAAATTGGCGAATCCTCCGGTTGCAGAGGACTCAGAAGACGAGGATTTCGAGCGTACGGAATCTCCAGTCGCGAAAAGATAGGGTTTTATTCACAAGCACATTCACACGATAACGTATGCAACAAATCGATTTGACCAGTAGGATTCAACTCAATATGATATTTAATTTTGGTTTCATTGTACAGCGGAAACACCTGCCGATGATGATGATGATGATGATGGTATTGATGACGAAAATAAATTGCAACGCGCCAACGAGTTGCTCGATGATGTGAGTAACATTTAAGTCTAGTCATTCTCCCAAAAATCCTAATGCAGATACTCTTTTTCAACCAGGATAACGAAAAGCAATAAACACACACATCATCTAATGTTTTTATCGTGTGTTAGTAATTCTGCTCTAATATTGGCTTTAATTTAATGTGTGTTTGATCAATGGCTAAAACTCGGCTGGACACATTTCCATTTTCGGATAATACCCACAGTATCCGCTCACGGAAATGTTGAGTGGACTTTTCTCGCATTTAATCGCACATCGCTCATGTATTGCTGTTATAATAATAATGTGTGTCTTATTCGATTTTTTTTCGTAACGCATCGCCCCCTGACTAATCCCCATCCTAACCATATGCCCACCACCACCTAACCTCAGCAACCCGCTGTGGCTCTCGAACACTTTCGCGCTCTGGTCAGGAGTTCACCGTTCAGAGCGCGCGTCGGTCGGGCCAAGGCGCTGGATCGGTTGGCCGAGCAGCGACGCGACAACCAACTGCTCGATGCGGCCATCGATGAGTACGCTAATCTGATGCGGTACTTTGCCGATGTGATGAACGACGAACAATTGCTGGAGTACGGCCAGCGATGCGTCGAACTGATGCGGTTCAAAGGTGAGTTGCACTTGAACTTGTGATTTCAGTTTGAAGTAGGTACAAGTGATAAATGACTACACAGTGTTGGTAGAATAATGCTATTCGATTTATATGAGTTATGGTTGTCGGATCGATCTACATATTCAGTAGGAACTATTTTGAGGAACAACATTGGGCATAAATTTTGAGGAAAAATGTTATCCCTGTTATACGACCTTGAATATTACATTAAAAAACATGCAAACATGTTTTTGTACTTCAACGCGCTGAGCCCTAATAGTTTGGCCCCAAAAACACACAATGTACTTTTAATGATGACGTTTTGTGCGTTATTCAATTAAATTTCATTTGAGTGTATGTGCATTCTCCCAAGTCACTCCAGTGAAAAGTTATGGCTTCCAAACCGTGCTTGAAATGAATATAATATAATATTTGACTTCACTTTCAATACGAAATGAACGTATTTCGTATCCTTATAACTTTTGACTGTATTAGTTACGAATTTTATCCATTACCCAAATAAATTATAATTAATTGAGACAATAATAATTTATTATAATATAGCCTAGACCTGATAATATAATCAGACTAGTACAATGATTTCCAAGCCTAGGCTGTATTATTATGATCAAAGCTCGGAACCTAAGGGCCTAAAATAGTGACTAAAAACAGTGAAAAAGGGTCTAAAAAAGGAAAAGGGTCA
>JANTBZ010082007.1:0-19327 GCA_024741255.1 Exechia fusca | reverse complement strand
CCTTTTCACTCAGATGACTACCAATTGGACTCCGGAAAGCGATGATGGTGTAAGCATTAATGGTCACTAATTTATGAAAAAAAAAAGTAGCTTAACCGTTCAGCCCAAAACATTTCTCAGAAATAAGATCACGATCGATCTTTAGCAACCGTGTTTTTCGGTCTTCCGGACTTATTATGTGGACTTATTGCTGTATATAGTCTGTTAACTGCCACATTTGGGCGCCTAGTACGAGCATCAACTTTAGTATCCAAATGGCCAGTACGGAATTATGAAAAGACAAAAAGCGAACTTTTTTCAGGCTGGGGCCGAATTAAGATAACATTTTCTAAGGACATGGTTTGACTCTGTCGCAATTTGCCCATAAACAAAATCGAAAAACGAGATTTTCTATTCCTTTGCAATAATAACAGTTGCTTCAATGAAAATGAAATATCGAACTCACCAAAAGTCCTATAGATGTCAAGTTTTGTTTTGAGTTGGAAGATGTATGTTGAATGATCATTAATAATTTCATCTAAAAAATGTGTCCTACCAAACGCACGGACTTCCCGGACTGCCTGTTATATCATTTATGTTATTCGTTATCGTCACGTGCGCTTTTATTGTGCCTGCCCTATGTTAGGAGCCTTCTACTCTATATCATATAATAAAACTCGTCATATAGTATAGTGTGATACATATACAATAATGTGAGAGCCTCAGCCGGCGTCTCAGCGACGACGTCGCGTATATCATCAGCGCACTCCCAAAGTCGCGGTCACCGCATGCGTGTTTTTATCAAACATGTGCTTTTTGTGCCGCCAGCAACGGTTATGTCAATCAACAACAGCTGGATGACAACAAGCTAAATGAACACACCCGGCCCCATCGCTTCACACCCCTACTTCCATACAGTTCGATATCGCACATTAATCGATCGATCGGCGCCGATTAGATTGAGTTTTATTATGACATCAGAATAATACAGTAATAATACGAACAATATTTCGCTGCATAACTTCGATGAACGCTGGCTCGAAAAAATGCAAAGACAACAAGTGATTTAGCATTGCTCGGTAATGTCTCGTGTAATGTGTGATTTTCTTCCGCCGTCTATTTTCGAGACATTTGATTGGTGTTATAAATAGTTATAATTTATGTGTATAATCAATAAACACAACGGATATAATAATATATAGTGTATAGATCGGAGACTTATTTGAACATTATTACAATATTTCCTATAATATAGTATGATGTGAGGCTGTATGTGCATTACAATAAAATGTAACCCTTTTGCGGCATTTCTTCTCTAGTTCCAACTTTCGCTCATTCGCAGCGGTGCGCTTCAATTGTTTTGTTTTTATACATATCACAACGTCGGTCATCGTAATCGTCGGTTATTGGAGTTACGTACATTTGGTTACGTGTTATGCACTTGACAAAGTTTCTGTGTTAAGCTTGTTGCGCCGGACTTTTGTACTTTATGTGTGTTTGCAATTGTGCCGTTTCTGGTGCGTGTGAATTGGGCTGAGATCATGACTTCTCGCTAATGCTGCCGTCCAGCTCCTGGCGGGCCTCGACGAAGTCCTCCTCGTCGTCGTCGACCTCTTCGGATGGCTCCGGTGACGGATTGAACTTGTTGTAGTTCTGCGATGCGGAATGAAAGAGACGGTTATCGTTTGAATAGTTCTTCAATTATTCCGCTTTCGAAGCACTCACCTCTCTCGCCATCTCCGCCAAAATCTCCGCCGTCTCCGCCCCCGTCTGGTCCACCAGCTGCCTCAAGAACCCACCATCCGTCCGCTGCAACAACTCCCACGGATGTCCAAACTCGACCGCTCGGCCCGCATCCACCACCAGCACCCGATCGTTGTCCATCACCGTGTGCAGACGATGCGCAATCGTCAGCACCGTGCACCCACCGAACCGCTTCCGTATCGTCGCCTGGATCAGTCGATCCGTCTCCGGATCCACATTCGCCGTCGCCTCATCCAGTATCAGTATCTTATTCCTGCGCAGAATCGCCCGCGCCAAGCACACCAGCTGCCGCTGCCCCATACTGAAATTCGACCCACCATCCGACATCTTGCAGTCCAGCCCACCCACCATGCCGACCACAAACGGCCGCAGTTCCACCTGCTCCAGCGCCTGCCACAGCTCCACATCGGAGCGCTCCGCAAACGGATCCAGATTGAAGCGCAACGTCCCCGAGAACAGCACCGGATCCTGCGGAATGATCGAGATCTGCCTGCGCAGATCGTGCAGTCCCAGTCCGTTCGTGTCCACGCCATCGATCCGGATCACGCCGTCCAGCTCGGCCAGCCGGAACAGCGCCTGAATGATCGAAGACTTGCCGGCTCCGGTGCGACCGACAATGCCCACCTTCTCGCCGGCCCCGATCTGAACGTCCACCTCCTGCAGCACGAACGACCCGTTCGGCGAGTACCGGAAGTTCAGATGCTCGAACGACAGCGCTCCGCTCTGCGGCCAATCGGCCGGCGGTTTCTTGTCCTCTGCCGTCTCGAGCGCCGGCTCCGATTCCAGATGGGCGTACTCCATCACGCGCTCCACGCACGTCATTTGGTTCTCGATCTCGGCGGTCTGGCGCATGCCCCACTGGCACATGCCGATCATGTTGATGCACTGCAGAATGGCCAGTCCAACGTTGCCCGAGTGCCCGATGCCGATGTCGAAGACGACGAAGCTGAGCGTGACCACTGCGATGTACAGTAGACACACGATGTCCAGCCACAGGGCAAAGGCTCGCGTCGAGGCGATCTTCAGGTACCAGGCGGCCGAGTTGAGATCGATGTGTGAGTAGAATTCGTCTTGCAGGATGGAGTTGGCTTTGAAGGCACGAATGGTGGCGAGACCTTGGAGCGTGGCGTTGGCATGTGAGTAGATCGGGCTGAGACTGACGGACTCGATGCGCTTGACGCTGCGCGCAGTGTTGATGTAGCACTTGCGGATGAAGTAGAACAGGACGCACATGACGATGGTGGGCACCAGGAGCCAGTAGTTGACGACGATCACGATGATGACGATGGCGATGAATTCGAGGAAGGACTGTGAGAGAAGGAAGCGGATTAGTCGATAGAATCTATTCGAAAACAAATCTAAACTTACCGCCAAACAATCCATCAGCGCCGGCGGAATCAGCGTATCAATACTGCTAATGTCCTTCGAGAACCGATTCAGAATCCTACCCGACGGATTGTTATTATAGAAGAACATCGTCGCCCTGCTGATCCCCTTGAAAATACTATCGTGCAGATTCACCGACGCCCTCAGGCACATCGAGAAGAACGCAAACGTTCGATGCACGTAAATATACGTGCTCACCGCCATCATCACTGCATACCACTGCATGTAACTAACGCGCTCCACCTCCTCGACAATCGCCTCCGCCGTCCGATTCGGTGCATCCCCCAGATGCATCAGCGTCGCATTCCTCTCCTCGCCATGCCTCGTCGCAATCTTCTCCTCCCAGTTCACCCACTGCGCCACGAAAAAGTCCAACCCCGTCAGACCGCACTGCGCCAGCACAAAGAACAGCACGATGCCCGCAATGTAGTAGCCATTCTGCACCGAATTGATGAACTGCTTGTACACCGCCCAGCTGACCGCTCCCCGTCCCTGCTGCTCCGCTCGATCCGTATCATCATCTACGATATCCGTGTTGATCGAAGAGCACGACGTCGATCGCTGCCGCTCAAACTGCTTCTTCAGCTCCTCGTCGTGCGCAGCCCTGCCCGATTCATCCGGCGACGACATCAGCGCCTCGATCTTCATGCGCCGCAGCTCCGCGAATGTGCCCTGCACCTCGACTCGCGCCTGATTCATCACCACCAGGTTCTTCACCTCCTTCAGGTACTGCAGCTGATGCGTCACCAGCACGCAGATCTTGTCGTGCAGGAAGCGCTGGATGCACTCCTGGAAGATGTGCTTGCCCACGTGCGTGTCCACCGCCGACAGCGGATCGTCGAGCAGATAGATGTCCGCCCGCTTGTAGACCGCTCGCGCTAGATTCACACGCGCCTTCTGACCACCGCTCAGCGAGATTCCTCGCTCGCCCACGACCGTCGAGTCACCGAACGGCAGCAGCTTGAAGTCTCGCTCCAGCGCGCACACTCGCACCACCTGCCGATAGCGTCGCTCATCGTACTCCTCGATGAACACGATATTGGCCCGGATCGAGCCCTCGAACAGCCACGCCTCCTGCGCCGCATAGCTGACCGTTCCGTCGACGGTGATCGTTCCGCTATCCGGCGTCAGTTCGCCCAGCATCACGTGCAGCAGCGTCGACTTGCCGGCTCCGACTTGGCCGACAACGGCGCACAGGCTGGCCTCCGGAACGCGCAGCGTCACCGCCTTGATGCCGACGGTACCGGCGTCGCCGGTCACCCAGCTGGCGGTCACGTCCTCGAGTCGGATGCCCTTGACGTCGGCCTCCTCGTTGCTGACGCGACGGCCAGAGGCTGGAAGGAGTTTGTCGCTCTCGCCCTCGCGAACTCCGGCGCTGCCGTTCGCATGTCCGTTCGCCGCTTTGCTCTTCGCCTTGGCGGCCTGCTTCGCCTTCGACTTTGACCCCAAATCCTCGCCGAAGTCCATATAGTCTCCGGCGCTCACGTGCGGCTTTTCGTCGCTCATCAGCAGGAACTCCTGCACGCGCTTCACACTGATGTAGCCCTCGGCGACGGCGGTCAGCGCCAGCGGCCAGAAGTACACCATCGACTGGTTGAGGATGCCAAAGTACGACGAAACGATGTAGACCTTGCGAGCGGTGATGTACTCGCCAAAGTAGATGTAGGCCAGCAGGCTGAGGAAGATGGAGAGGCGCGAGACCATGCCGAAGGAGAAGAGCGTGGCTCGGATGTAGGCGGTGCCGCGGACGGCGCTGATCTCTTTGCGCCGGATGCGATGGACCATCTGGGCGAAGGAGGTTTCCCAGGCGTACATCTTGATGACCTGGATGCCGAGGATGATCTCGTTCATGATGCGCACGCGATAGTCGGTGCGCTTGGCAGTTTTGAGTCGGAGACGGGCGGCTTTGCGGCCGATGTAGGCTGAAGAGGCGGACAAGTTTGATGAAATATGTTAGTAGAATTCAAATGAGACAACATCCAACCAAGCCCACTCACCTTGCAACGGTATGAAACTCAGAATGAACGCAATCCCAATGATCGCCGACACCCCGATCTCAATGTAGATAAAGTACCCAAACAGAATCGCCTCCAGCGGTCCCTTCCAAATGTCATGGAAGAACGCCATCGCTATCTCGAACCGCGTCAGATCATTCGACAGGATGTTGATCACCCTCCCGTTCAGTCCCTCCGTCACTGCCGCCCTCGGCAAACTCAACGCCTTCTTGAATATCAACCCGCTGCATCCCAACCGCATACTCGCACCCACCTCGAAGATCCACAGGATAAACGGATGGAACGTCGCCACCTGATAGGCCGACGAGGCCACAATGCCGCCGGCAAACCAGTAAGCGTCCGCTTTGCTGAACTCCGTCTGGCCGGGCGCAAAGTACGACACCAGGCCGCCGAGGCACAGCGGCTGGATGACGCGCGCCAGCGTCTCGGTGAACGAGAAGGCGAGGCCCCAGAACAGCACCGAGCAGCCGTACTCGCGCAGCAGGAAGCGCATCACGCTCGGATGCTTGCGCTTGAGCTCCTCCTGCCAGTAGCGGTCGAACAGTTCGGTGGTCTTTTTGGCATTGAGGTTCTTCTTGTTCTCGTAGATCTCGTCGGCGTTGATTTCGCCGCGCATGCCCAGGCGCAGAAAGTCGCGCAGCCACCTGGGGAGGATAGAAGAGGATGGTTGGATTGGAATTTATTCAACAGCAATCCCATCAACATTGAGTTCAGACATTTGATTAGACAAGATACTCACCAGAACGTGAACTTGGAGAAGACATTGGCACGGACGACCGGATTCGGTTTGCGCGGTTTCGGCTTATCGGAGCGGTTCATATCACTTAGCACCCACCTGCCGCGACTGTCCTAATTCAAGTGTGTTGGCTGGTCGTTAATAGTGAAGATAAGGCGTTCGCTAGCTCAAGTCTATGAGATTATGTTGTTAAGGCTTCGTCGGTGAACTGCTTCCAATCACTAAGGCAATTCGCTTAAACTCCAATTTGAACACAGGCGCGGCAAATCGAGAGCATCGCATAATTTTCGGAGCACACTCGCGAGGTCGATGCGATGTGATGTGATGTGATGCTGGTGGTGGATCTGCAATTGAAAATCATTCACATCGTTTAGCGGATGAGTCAACGGCCAACTGCAGTCGACAACGATAGGGGCCGTTGATTGTTCTGTATTGTATATTGTATATGTGTGGGAATTACTGCAGAGTCGCACACATATCAGTTAAGCTCAATTGTGTGATCGTGGCTCGTGGCCCGTCCCAACATAACACAATCGTATCCACTTGCTCGTTCGCTCGTGTTTCGGTTCATTCAATTTGCTTCACGAACACGTGCTCAACATAATATCGCGCCCCATGCTCGAGCGCGCGCGCACGTCGTCGTTTATCTCTGTGTATGTCACACCCACACCTACACAAAGTCACTCTCGAAATAGTCGTCTAATTGAATGGCGTTTAGTTCGCTTTACCGGCTGGGAATGCGCGCTCTGGTTCGTAGTCGTCGCATGTAATCAATAATAAACTAACGCATAACTCGTTACACGCAATGCGATGGCCGCTCGTCTACTATATTAGATCGATCACCACGATTACGACGTTCGTGCAGCTACACACTATTTTCCGCTCCTATTTCCCAGCACAAAGCGTATGGCCGCCTAGCTGTCATCGGGCACATGCTCCAGCTCGTTAATCAAGCACAAAGCAATTGTTTGCGCAACCGAACGCGTGTTGTCTTGCCATTGCGTGTCTCGCGTTATCAGCTGTGCTGGAGTGGATTATGAAACGCGGAATGGTAGAGCGATTCGCGACAGATTGCGGGCTGTATGAGATATGTTTTACTGATTCATCGTAATCATCACCACCCAGAGACGCGACATACGCACATTGGACCTTATCTTGGTCGCATATTCTCGTGTTTCTGGCGCGGAAATCGCGCAGCTGTCTGTTTGTTATGTCGATGCCACATAGAACTGTCAAAGAGATTACAAGTTGTACTCCTAGCACTGATGAATACAGAAATAAAGCATAGTCTGCGGTGGTCCGCCTCAGAAGGACAGGAAATCCATTTTGACACAAATTTTGTGAAAAGTCGACAAAGTTACTCGTATCGTCGCAGCGCAGACTATGCTTTTGAAATCAATGCGACAAAGTCAGGGTTAAGCTAATGCTAGAATTCAAGCCACAGAAGGCCTCCGCTGTAAAACATTGGTAAATGACGACCGTGCTATGATTTGATCCAGCTAGCGCTATCATTATTTGACGTCCTTCAGAATCTTGAAACATTTCCGATGTTTTTTTTCACGTGAATTAATGCCTAAGGAGTTTCCGTAGCAGACCTAACGAACAACTGCTTCAGGAATAATCACGCGACCGAACCAGAACTAGAACCAACAACATTTCAATTTATTACTGAAGAATATCACCTTAAATCGTATGAAATCCGGTGAAATTCTTCAGCATGAACATATAAGGAAGTTTTCACCTACGACGCCTCTATTTGCAGAGATTCACGCATGTCTAAAAAGCTAGTGAGCGTTCGTAAGTATGATGCCACCACAGTATCACTCTGTGTTCTGGTGCTAGGAGTGCAACTAATAATTACTTTGATTTATGGTGGTCCTACTTCGTCAGTTTTTTTTAACAAAACAGTCGTTGACCAGACCAGACAACATCAGACCGAACTGCGCGATTCAGGTCGTATTATCACCGTGCTGAAGCGTGCGCGATTGAGATCGAGAGTGACGCACACAAAGCCTCGTCTTTGTGGATTCCGGCAAGCGCGTTTACGCAACCGTGACACGCTAATTGCATGCGCCTTTTTGCGCACTATGCGCGTGTGATTTGTACGATAGTAGGAGCATTTTTTTCGTTATAACTCGTCGGAAATTGCAGTCTTGTGGGAACTGCGGACTACGACTGTCGTGTCGGCAGATTCGGAGTCAGCGATGTGATGATGGTTTTTTTTTCGTGTGTGTGCAAGTGAGTGGGCTCGCGCTGTTATCGAGCACAAGTAATATACATAAATGCATTATGTATACAGTGTGTAAACATAGTACAAACAACACGACGTCGCGTCGCGTCGCGAAGGCCGCCGACAACGACGACGACGACGACGACGATGCAGTCGATACAAACATACTCACACACTCAGCACTCGGCGCAAAACAGCTGGTACGGCATCACACAGAAAACGAAATTGCCGCGTCAAACTTGAGCTCGCGCTTTACTATACTTGTCGAGTGGGGTGTATGCTGCTCGTGCTTTCATCATATCGCGACTCGGCGCGCATGTGTGAGTTGTGTATGTTGTATCTCGACTTGCGCCTGGCTTGACTCACCCACAGAGCCTATCATAGTATATTCGACACAATTACAATTTTATCTCCACGTGAATGAATAAGCCGCCCTAGCAGCAGCACAGTCTGTACGTTGAGAAGGAAAAAACCGCAACGTTGTCATCGTTCGCGACGACAAACGCAGCTGTTTTAAATATAGATCGCGGTGCCTGCGAGACTCGAGACTCACAGCCAATGCGTCTGTGTTGATTGTGTGTGTGGGTGAATGTGAATTATGCACACGGTGGATGCGCGCGAGTGCGTTTGTTCAGCGACTTATGACTTCTAACTCGTCGGTCGAACGACGACCGAAACAATGCGTCGCAGTGACGTAACGTTCGTCGGACTTTCCGCTGAAATCGCGCAGTGGTTGCACGACGAGTCCGAGACGACACCGTGCAAGTTTGTGTTGTGTTTACATCTTTGCACACACACACACACACGCAGTTAGCGCCAGCACACGCCGCCATGTGCCGCAGGACGCGTCACACGTCCGCTAGGGCCAAAATCGTGGCCACATGCGGAGGTGCGCACGACTTGCGCCGAGTTGAGAAGAGAGTGCCCGGCGCAGATTCTGTGTGAGTATGCGAATGTGTACGTACATACACAACCTTTACCGCTATGTACTGCGAAATGCCAGCGCCAGTCTCTGCTGTACCAGCACCAGCAGCAGCAGCACATTACATACACACATTCGCTGCACTTTTCATACTCTGCTGACACGACTCTGACGAATATATAAAACGGTCTCATGCAATGCAGATCGAGCAAGCTGCTGCTGCTGTGTTTGTCGGATCGAATGGGCGGCAGAGGAGGGAGTTGCACAGCCGCACAGCAGCAGCAAGGTTTTCAAGTTCATCGACACTATTCTCACATGCACACGAGCACATACACGAGCGCACCCAAAGCATGCACATTTCACGCGACTGGCGCAGAGACACGAGTCGACGAATGTGCAAACGTTTACACTCTTGCGACACGTTCCGATGGATGGATGGTGTGTGTATTGAGTGAGTGTGTGTGTGCGTGAAAATACAGCCCTAATAACGTGGTCTGACCGATGATGATGCACTGCACTATTGGGAACACTATCGGAAGCTCTGATTGTGGCTGTGTGGCTGTTTTGTTGCTGTCGATGGTGATGCGGATGCTCTTAGCAGTCGTCTCACTTTGCGCGCATTGTCTGCAGTTGGCACTGGGTGTGTGTGTATCTATTGGATGTGGATGTGACACAGTAAATGTCTGTTGTCTATGTCTGCTCACCCGTCTCGTCTCCCCTCTCCTCTCTCTGTGGGTGTATTGTTGTGATAGCTGCTCTAGCCCGTCTGAGTGTTATTCGGGGTTATATAAATAATTCGAAGCGTCGTGTTTGGAGACTGGCTGTTGGTGTTTTTTTGGCTCGCTCGGCAGAGGCGACCGTCCCGTTCGGCAGCAGTGTGGCAACTGAAGCGACTGTCGCGGCGACGCGGTTCGGGGCAACGTTTGTAACGTGTTGGCGCTCGCATGCTATTGTGTGTGCTTGAGAATGTGTTGGAAAGCTTTGTGCTTTACACAGTATATACCTAACGATGTTATATTTACAGTCGACGAGCATCGTGCTTGCGAGTGAGCGAATGCGTTTTGTTTGATGCTCAACTCGAAGCTCAAGCTCATAGCTTTGAGTACGTGTAAAATATGTACTGCGTTTACGCAGACATCAATCATGTTGGTTTATATCGAAGAGTCCATGGTACCAAGTGGTTCTTGGTATAGGGCTAGTAGAGAAGAATTATATCTTGAATCCCAAATAAGCTGAGCGATTGCCACGAAAGAGTTGAACGAATGATGAAGGTATAGTTAACCCTACTAACCTACTAACTATTGGCGTATTTCTAGACCTCGTAAAAACTTTTCTTCTGATGGGAAACACTGCGATTAGGGCCAAAATATGAATGGAGTGTGTTATCTGGGTTTCGCCCGGCCGAAAAAATTGTTCGCGACATTTTCAGATTATTCCGTACTGGACATTTGAGTCTCAGAAGAAATGTACTTCATCGGTTACCTGAAAAAAAATATAATTACAGATTTTAAATTGTACTTTGTGTGCGGATGAAGTCCGAGATGGCCAAGATACGCTCAATATTGCGAGGGAAAATATTCCTTCACACCTAAACAATATGCATTTCCACCGGTCGCCGAAAACGATGGCCAAAAGAGCTATGAATGGCGGCCCCATCTACGGCATTATCCAGATTTGGCCCTTAGCAACTATTTTATGTCTACAGAACTTTGAAGAATGCTCACAGGAAAGAGACGTAGCATCGATGACAATGTTATCGCAGGAAAATAACATATTTCAATGCAAAACTGTAATCGTTCCATACGAAAGGCATACAAAAGTTGTAAGATCACCATTTTCAGTATATCATCCGTCAATGGAACTATTTTTATTATTATTAACTAATAACCTTATCAAAAATATGTGTCCTACTATAAAACGATACGGATTTTCCATCCTGCCTATTGTCTTCTCAGTGAGAGATTATAATATTCAATAGTTCAATATGGAACACCTAATAATAATTACACTGAATATGTGTTGTCACGTTAAGATCTATACTGAATTTAGCGTCAGACATCCATATCGTGAGGTTGTAAATAAATACACATTATTCCCATATCTCTGATTTATCTTTAAAATCAATCATTTCCGTTTTATTTCAAAATAAAATTGTCGCTAAGTACACGTTTACGTTCTAAGTAATTAATATGAATATTTCAATACTTATTAATGAACTGTATTGATGCAATACTCCTCCGTGCGGGAACACCATTGTAGGAACCTAACGATATAATACATGACGGTACCTTCACGCCGTTTTCGCTTTGCTCGAGTGATTCTGTAGAACAGGCGGAGAAAAAAATCAGAGTTAATAACATGGAACAAATATTATTTGATAAGGCACCGATCAACTCACCTCCTCCGCTATCTGCTCCAGCGTTCTCGCCGTCTCCACTCCCGTCTGATCCACCAACTGTCTCAAATGACCGCCCTCCGTCTGCAGCAGCTCCCACGGATGCCCAAACTCCATCGCCCTTCCAGCATCCACCACCAGCACCCGATCGCTGTCCATCACCGTGTGCAGACGATGCGCAATCGTCAGCACTGTGCACTCGCTGAACCGCTTCCGGATCGTCGTCTGAATCAGGCGATCCGTCTCCGGATCCACATTGGCCGTCGCCTCATCCAGAATCAGAATCCTATTCCGCCTCAGAATTGCGCGCGCCAAGCACACCAGCTGCCGCTGACCAACGCTGAAATTCGATCCGCCATCCTGCATCTTGCAGTCCAACCCGCCGACCTGATCCGAGACGAAGGCGCGCAGTTCCACCTGCTCCAGCGAGTGCCACAGCTCCTCGTCGCTGCGCTCCGCAAACGGATCCAGATTGAAGCGCAGCGTTCCGGAGAACAGCACCGGATCCTGCGGAATGATGGACACGTTGCGACGCAGCTCATGCAGGCCCAAAGTGTTTGTGTCGACGCCATCGATGAGAATGCGTCCGTCCAGATCGGCCAGCCGGAACAGAGCCTGGATCAGCGACGATTTGCCCGCTCCAGTGCGGCCAACGATGCCGATCTTCTCTTGCGCCGCAATGCTCAGATCGAGATCGCGCAGCACGAACGCTCCATCCGGCGTGTATCGGAAGCTCAGGCTATCGAAGCGAATCGCTCCCGTTTGCGGCCAGTCCGCTGGCGGCTTGTTGGCCGGAGCGGTCTCAAGTGCGGCCTCTGGTGGCAGGTCCACGTACTCGATCAGGCGTTCGCACGAGGTCATCTGGTTTTCGACTTCCGCCGTCTGGCGGATACCCCACTGACACATGCCAATCAGGTTGATGCAGTTGAGGATGGCCAGACCGACGTTACCGGACTGAGTGTTTCCGTTGTCGAGCGCCACAAAGCTGAGCGTCACAGCGGCCACGTAGATCAGGCAGGCGGTGTCCAGCCAGAAGGCGAACGCTCGAGTGGTGGCATTGCGGACGTACCAGTCGCCGGTGTTGCGATCCAGGTGGCGGTAGAACTCGGCTTGAAGAACGGCGTTGGCTCCGAAGGCTCGCACGGTGCTGAGGCCCTGGAGGGTGGCGTTGGTGTGCGAGTAGATTGGGCTGAGGGCTGTATGGGTGGAAGATCAGATCGGGTTAGAATTTGTAGATCAAGTCAGAACAGAATAATCCTCTACTTACACACTGACTCAATCCGCTTCACCGTTCGCGCCGTCTTGATATATCCCTGCCGAATGCAGTAGATCAACACCAACAGGATCACCGTCGGCAGCAGCAGCATCCAATTCACCGTCACCACAATCACAATGATCGCCGTGCACTCCAGAATCGCTGCCATCGAATCCATCAGAGCCGGCGGCAGCAGCACATCAATATTACTGATGTCCTTCGAGAATCGATTCAAAATCCGACCCGACGGATTCGTATTGTAGAAGAACATGCGCGCCCGGCTGATGCCCCTGAACACCTGGTCGTGCAGATTCGTCGTCGCCCTCAGGCACAGCGCAAAGAACGCAAACGTCCGATGCACAAACACGTACGTGGCCAGCGCCATAATCACGCAGTACATGTAGATGTAATGCTGTCGGTGCTCCTCATCCGTCGTGTCCTCCGGCCCGAACATAAACGTCTGAATGGCCCGCGAGGCGCGCTCTCGATGTGTCACCAGCGACTCCTCCCAGTTGACCCAAGTGGTCACAAAGAAATCAACTCCCGACAGCCCGATTTGCGCCACCAGGAACGACATGAAGATCGTAATCACATAGCAATTGTTGTTCACCGCTCGCAGGAACTTGCCGTACACCGACCAGTCGACCTGGCCCTCGTTGCTGTGTTCCGTGCGATCGGCCTGCTCGCCAATGGCTTCGGCCACTTCATCGTCATCGCCCAGCGAGGAGCTGCAGGCCGAAATCGTCCGCCGTTTCGCTGCCTCCGCCCGCTTGCGTCGCATCTGTTCCTCGGCCTCGGCCAGCCCACTTTCGTCGGGTGTCGCCATCAGCGCTTCCACATTCTGCGCCTTCAGCTCAGCGTAGGTTCCCTGGGCCTCGATGCGTCCTCGATTCAGCACCACCACGCGCTTTGCCTCCTGCAGATGCTGCAGCTGATGTGTGACCAGTATGCAGATCTTGTCGGCCAGAAATCCGCGAATGCACTCGTTAAACATGTGCTTGCCGACGTGTGTGTCGACCGCCGATAGCGGATCATCGAGCAGATAGACGTCAGCCTGTTTGTACACCGCTCGCGCCAAATTAACACGCGCCTTCTGTCCGCCACTCAGCGAGATTCCTCGCTCGCCCACAACCGTCGCATCTCCGTGGGGCAGCAGCGCAAAGTCGCGCTCCAGAGCGCACACTCGCACCACTTCCTTGTAGCGCTTCTCGTCGAACTCGTCGATGAACACAATGTTGCTCCGGATGGAGCCCTCGAACAGCCACGCTTCCTGAGCCGCATAGCTGAGGCGTCCGTCGATCTGCAGTCGGCCGCTGTCCACTGCAAGCTCGCCGAGCAGCACCTGAAGCAGTGTCGACTTGCCGGCTCCGACTTGACCGATGACAGCGCAAAGTTCGCCCGCCTCGAGGCGGAGCGAGCACTCGCGGATGCCGACGGTGCCTTCGTCGCCGTCGGTCCAGCGAGCGGTGACGTTCTGGAGGTCAACGCGTGCTACTGCGGCGTCTTCGTTCACGAAGCGCAACTGCGGCGCCGGCTTCGTTAGCTCGGCCAGAGGGTTGGCTTTGCTGCCTCTCAGCATGTGCTTGATGAACTGGATCTTCTTGTCGTCGTTGTCCTCGAGGGCGCCGGCCGACTTGTCCTCGCACATCAGCAGGAACGCCTGAATGCGTCGCACCGAGATGAAGCTCTCGGCGACGCAGGTCAGAGCGTAGGACCAGTGGAACAGCATCGAGTAGTTGAGAATGCCAAAGTACGAGGCGACGATGAAGACTTTGCGAGCGGTGATGGTGTTGCCGAGGTAGATGTAGGACAGGAGGCTGATGAAGATCGAGATGCGCGAAATCATGCCGAACGAGGTGAGGGTGGCCCGAACGAAGGCGGTTTGGCGGACGGCGACGATTTCCTTCCTGGAATGGGAGAAGATTCAGTCGTTAATCGAGTTCTTGAGAGGTTGATAGCTATGTCAGCAGGATACTCACTTCCTAATCCGATCCACCATCGCCGCAAACGAGTTCTCCCACGCGTACATCTTGATCACCTGGATGCCCTGGATGATCTCGTTCATGATCTTCACTCGGTAGTCCGTTCGCTTGGCCGTCTTCAGTCGCAGCACGGCCGCCTTACGACCCACCCACGCTTGCAGCGGAATGAAGCTCAGCAGAAAGGCAATGCCAATGACGGCCGCAATACCAATCTCCCGGTAGATAAAGTACGCAAACATGATCGTCTCAGCCGGACCCTTCCACACGTCGTGCATGAAGAGCATCGCGTACTCGAAGCGCGCCACATCGTTGGACAGCAGATTGATCAGCTGGCCGTTGAGACCGTCCCGGACGGCCGATCGGGGCAGTCGCAGCACCTTGCCGTACATCATGCCCATGCAGCCCAGACGCAAGATGGACGCGCGCTCGGCCAGCCAGAAGAAGAACGGATGGAAGGTGACGACGATCAGCATCGAGGACAGCACGATGCCGACGCTGTAGAGATAGGCCTCCCATTGGGAGATTTCCGTTTGGCCGGGCACGAAGTAGGAGACGAGGCCGCCCAGGCAGAGGGGTTGGACGACGCTGCGCGGTACGGATGGAAAAAAATGTCACGATATTGGATTATACGGGTATTTTGAGAAGTAAACCTACCGTTCAAGTCATTGGAAATATTATGTAGACGATCGAATTACTAACAATTCAATTTCCGGGAATAGTTCATTTAGAAATATTCAGTCTGACAAAACAATGCTTGCTGATTTTTGATACTGGTTTTAAATTAACAATACTGTAGAAGGCTCGATTTGAGCTTGATGATACAACTGGTTTGAAAGTTGTAGCTGCCTAACGTTTCATACTGATTAATCGACGATCACAAATTCGTACGAACTACTGTAAGTTAAATTTCGGAGAATAATTCAGTCAGGAAAAACACATTCAATAGAACATGTAATAAAATAATGGTTCACGGAATGTGAAACTTCTTAATTGAATTGGATCAATTAAGAAGTTTTAAGCGGCTGTATTTGTATTGCAAAAAATACGTAACATATAATATTCATAGATTCTCGAAATAGTAAAAGTGCATGCATCATCATTTCCGTACCTGTATAATCAAGGTTGTATTTTTACTCTGCACTTTGAGCGCAACTGGTTTTTCTGCATAGCAATCTGTCCGTTTGATGTCGGTTGATAAATTTTTAGGTGCGGCATAGGTTATTGAAGCACAGATAGCCATTCAAAGCGCTAATATGAAATCATGATTGCAGAACAAAATTATCGAGTCCGGACAAAGTAAACAGAATAGATCCAGAATCAACATTTTTCGAATTAATTTAATTAATTCAATATCGACAAAGAATTCCCTTTTAAACTACACTATGACACTTTTATGACAAAAAATAATGTTTCCAATTATTCCTACTTAACTTCGGCTCGATAACAAAATACTTATGTACACTTCTCGCGAAATAACGATTCACTGCCTATCTACCAGCAATAAATAAGCGTGCATGTCGTTAAATAAATACATACAATCTACACCCAACCAACTCACCGTGCCACCGTCTCCATCAGCATGAACACCAGACCCCACAAGATCACCGGCACACAATAGTTCCCAACCAGCAGCCGCAGCAGACTCGGCCCACCGGGCCGCTTCAGCTCCTTCTCCCAGCGCTCCGTCATTTCCGCCGTAATGCGCGCCGAGTTCAGTGACTCTTTGTTCGCATAGATGTCGTCCTTGGTCAGCTTGTCGCGCAGGCCTTTGATAAAGATTTCGCCCAGCCACCTGCAATTTCGAATGATTCATGCGTTGCATGCTGTTAATTTTCCGCTCTAGTGTTGGCATGTGTGGCAAGTGTGGCAATATTTAATTGGTTGGCTGACGCGAAGGTGCCTGAACTGAACCAAACACATACACGTGCGTCTCTGTTTTAACTTGATTCGAGAAACACACTACACACACAATCTGGTTTGAAAAACACCACAACACGTACCAGAACACCAATTTCGAGATGGGATTGGCTGTGATTTGTGGATTCGGTTTCCGTCGTTTCGCGTCCGCGTCATCGTCCACATCGATCCGTTGCTGCCGGTTCATGTCGGTGTTTATTTATATGTGCGCCGGGAGGTGCGTGATGAGGGTGGGTTTATGTGTTGGTCACAAATGCGTCAGGTGTGTGGTGTGTGGCACTTTCACTTTTCTGGCTTTGCCTGTAGCAAGACAAACCAAACCCACTTGACCGCAATCGAACCGCTGCTGTGTTTTATTCTTGAAATTGTGTAAAACGTAGTATCCACTCGCTGATATCGGCCGCGACGTTAACTTGTAAATGTTATTGATAGTAATGCTCTTGGACGGTGTGTGTATTTGCTGTCGTCTGGCAAACAGCTGATGGCTGGGAGCGCCGTGTCGCCGCCAACACGCCGATAAGACCGGTGTGCGTTCGACGCGAGATACCGGCGCGAGATCGATCGATTTGCGCGACCAGTTGGACTGAAAACAATACACGACACGACACGAGGCACGACCGTCACACTCGACCGCTCCGAACTGAATGAATTGAACGCTATTTGAATGCTTCACTCGTGGCTCGTGTCGTTCGGTGTCGAGTCGCGTTGTCGCGTTGACGAGCGAGCGGCTCGCGTTGAAGTGGGTTCGGCGTTCGCGTTTTTGTGTGTATGTTGATTGGCGGGCCAAGGATTTCGGGGTCGAAAATTGAACCCTTAATTAGTAACTCATAAACGGTGGTAATTAGATGCGTTTTTAACTTGTTGGACCACTTTGAAAATCATATCGCAAACATATTTCGCGGCGTGAACGAACAGTTGTCGATCATAGAATAATTATAGCACATAGCCTAAACATGGCATGAATGTCATTGAAAGTGACAGCAAACTTAATCACTTGATTCGGTTAAATTTTGATCACATATTGAATGTGTTCATGCGAACGTCTGGAGAGTTGTGTGATAAACCCAAAGTTAATTTTCAATTATCCTTAAACGAGGTGGAGTGGCTGGAACAAAATCGTGCGCTAAGCTCTGGATTGGAAGCCTTAGGGTAGTCGAAGAATAGGCCGACCGAGTAAGACGTGGAAACTTGGAGCTTTGTTCGAGGACGCTCCTTGCTAGAAAAAAATTGGACTGTTCGATATTGACACAATTGAGATGGTACAACCAGTTATGTCTACACATCAGTCCCTTCTTTCGCGTGTTGGGGAGTATAGTGCCTCTGATTTTTCAATATAATATGCAAACGAAATATTTTGAACTGTAGAAAGCTGATAAAGGGAAGTCGTACGGAATGAGGTTGGCCAAGAAAATCATATTTTTTCCCTGAACTTCCGGGCCTTTTATATCACGAAGCTGCTGTATGTGTGAGTGCGTGTGTGTGCTGCTATGCGCTCACACATGTGCATGTTTTATCGTGTGTCCAATGCTATACAAACTAACATTACTCGCGTATTCTGACTAATCTACGCGAGTGTGTGAGAGAATTTGTGCACAGTGCATGTAAGTTACGCGGAATGACGAAATAACCGTTTTTTGTAGTATTGTTGAATTGTATCGTGACGTACACGCGTATACCTTGTACACGGTAATCTTTCGACAATTCGGGGTATGTTGAGCAGATTTTGCCAAAGTATCTCTTCCCTATTGACACAACATGCGATAGCGACCTAACAGCGGAAAATACGGGCGGAGTCTGTCCAATCCTTGGCTCTGTGTGTATGATCGTGTTGGGAGTTTCGCCATATGATGCGCGCGATTGTTTTATCAACAGTCTGCGCGTCTGAGCGGCCAAATAACAATTTCATCAAGTGTCTGTGTGTGTGTTTCATGCGGGCTACTCCGCGCGATGTTTGAACAGTATGCGTACGCGTGTTCAATGGAGGCCAATTGACTGACGAGCGTTGATTGATTCCTCGAATGCAAATACAAAAATATGTATATCAAACAAACACAAACACAGTGAATGCGGGTTCATTGGCTGGCCGATGCATCGGCGCGTGTAAACGTCGTTTGATGATATCATAAAAACGTGTCAATGATAAGCAGGTGCAGATATAGAGGCACTACTACTCCTGCTCCGCAGACACAATAAATGTGCAGTGCTGATAGTATTCGAAAATAGATGCGACGAATGCACTTGCATTGCTATCTAATCTTACAGCAGCAGTAGAAAAGTCGCAACGCTTTAGCCTTGGCTGGATTTTATTCCGCTGCAAATGCAAATATGTGCCGCCCATCGCCAGCATGGCAAGGTGATCAAACGTGCATGCGCGCGGTTTCCGCGATCTCGTCGCGCGCACGACAAACGTTTTGATGCTAGACAAGTCGTGCGCAAAAACAATGCCGTTCGCAATGACGAAATTGATAACGACGACGAAGCGCTCTCAACTTCTGCACGTAGACATCACACTGCAATCAATTGATGGTATGCCGAAATACTTATCTCCTACTCCTCCTATTTTTTTCTTGCGCAATTTCGGGGGACGCTGGCACGAGAACCGCTTGTAGATAGAGCGATTTGAGCATCATTGTGCCCTGGAATAATAATATAGTAGATGTCGTCGATAGTCGTCTGAGTGGCGTAGGGGTAGAGTGCCTGCCTCACGATCGGAAGGTCCTGGGTTCGAATCCCGGTATGGCTGCGG
>JANTBZ010081896.1:0-19333 GCA_024741255.1 Exechia fusca | reverse complement strand
GGCGGCGATGCGCGCCTCCTCTTCGGCGGCCGCCTTGGCGGCTGCGGCTGCGGCAGCGGCGGCCACGACCTCCGGATCGGGGGTGGGCGTGCGCACGTGCTCCGGCGTGGGCGGCTTGGGGTGGCGATCGTTGTAGACGATGCCGATGCCCGGGATGAGTTCGACGAAGGCAAAGTCGAGATCGTCGCCGATTTCGGCGTACTTTTCGCGCTCCTTGATGAATTCGTCTGCGCGTGCGCGTGTGATGTGGGTACATTTTTTTCGCGTGTGTGTGGTTGAAGCGCGGGCAGAAGCGTTGGCAAAACAAACACAACACAAATGGGGCGGCAAAGTAATAGAAATGATGGCGTCAATGAAAATGCGAAAAATAAACAGCGGTTTGCAACACAAAATCAACACAACATCGAACAGCTGGGGGTGGTTAAAGGTTTTTAAAATATATAGTCTTTATATATAACTCGTTTTTGTTGGTATTGAGTGTAGTATGTCGGTGCGGTGTGTGTGAGTGTGTGTCTTGTGTCTTTTTTCATATTTTTGTTACGTCGATCAACTCGAGTGAACATAGAAATAACTACGAAGCAAATTATAATTAAAACAAAATGGACCATCTATCCAGAGAAAGAATACTCGTTTCGTTGGAAAATGCAACTTGTGTGGAAATGCGACGATGCGATCGTAATTTTAGAGGCAGTAGAATTTGTGGTCGTGTATGAGTGTGTGTGTGTGTGTGTGTGAGTGTCTGTGTGATCATGTGCGGCTCAATCTAATGTATAAATGCGAGCGCACGATTGGCGTTGACTTTAACGATTGGTTCACATATGGTTCTGTGTGTAGTTATTATTTTTTTAGAGCGCCCAACACTCTCGATGCGCGCACTTTGTTTTTCATTTTTATTGTATTTATACGATGATGGGTGGGTGGATGTGTATCTGTATGATGGAAGTTAATGAGTAACGACTTTAAGAGTGTGTGTGTCTGTGCGTGTGTGTGGGAAGAGGGCTTTGTGCGTATAAATATATAATAGATTATATAGATTTGTTTTTTGCCATAATAAAAACGTTGTTGGTACGTGTACATGTTGGAGTGTTGCAGTATGTGTGTGTGTGTGTGTGTGCGTGCTGGAGTTCAAATGTTGTACGTTGTGCGCGTAGTACTTTGATTGCCTGCCCGAGCTCTAGCGCGCAGTGTGTGTAGGTCTTCTTCTACTTCGTCTGGCAAAGCTGGCAAACCCAGACACACTGCGCGCCAACGCTGCGCACAGAGGAATGTTGTATAATTGGAAAAATTGTGTGTGGACGCGTCTGCGCTGCCCGACTGCACACGCACTCACGCACGCACAAACATCAAGATGAGGCGCGCGCGATTACGCGATCGCACCGCTCAGCAGCCAACAAACTAATGGCAATGTTGGCTGCTGACGGCGAATGTGGGCGTGATCGCCGAACAAGTGCAAGTGCGTTCTTGAGTGCGTGTATGCGCCGGCTTTTAATGGAAAGCGGAAAGACGCACGCAGAGTGCGTGTGAGTGTGAGTGGGTGCGTGTTGGTCCAGATTACGATTTCAAATTGCGCGCAAGTGCATGTTGATATGTGTGTGTGTGTGTAGTCTGAGTGTGTGTGTATGACGTGTGTATGTTCCGTGTGCGTGTGTACGGTTTTACATGTTCTGAATGTCATGCAGGGTCGTCTCCATCTCCTCCTGCAGCAGTTTGTTCTTCTCGCGCTCGTTGATCATGTCGTCTGTTTACGACGGTTAGCGCGCAATTCACACGAAGCACATTTTGGCGGGTTGGGCAGGTTAGGGATTGTTTGGTTTCGGAGCAACACACGCAAAAATCATAAAAAACAAAAACGAGGAGAAAAACACAAATCAGTCAAACGAAATCAAATGGAACGACAATATTTAAATCAAACACTCTGTTTTTGGCCACTGCGGACCGCAATTCGAATGAAATGGGATTGAGATTTTAGACACGAACAGAGTGAACTGTTGACCGACAAACTTACCTTCCAGTCGGTCGACCTCCTTCTGCAGCTTCTGCACGGAACGCTCAGCGAACTCAGCGCGGGCCTCAGCCTATCGTCAGCGAACATAAAACAACGATTAGACAGGCTCGTCGATGAAATGGGCATGCAAGCAAGTTGAACACAATTTATCGCAGAAAAGTTAGAAGCACACGAAAAACCACCACACAATACCAAAGTTACAGGAGAAAACAAACAAATCAAACTCAAAATACTTGACCCCAAATATACCGAGAATACGCTTACGCAATTGAAACGAAAATATCTAAATTGAATGATGAATATAGAAAATACGTAGAATCGCTTAACCGATCACCGCCCGAGATTACAAATTGATATGCGATAATAAAGTATGATAAGAGCGATCGACGCAGTTGACCGCACACTTACACTGGCCACTTGTTTCTTCAGCGAAATGATATTCTCCTCGGCAGTCTCGCGATTCACCGACGACTGAAAATCGTGCAACATCCAAAGAAGCGGCAGCAGCAAGACGACGCGTGTAGCCAAAGCAATATTCAAATGGGATTTCGGGATACAAAAGTTAATTAAACATGCCCCTTCTG
This sequence comes from Exechia fusca, assembly GCA_024741255.1. Classification (NCBI taxonomy): domain Eukaryota; kingdom Metazoa; phylum Arthropoda; class Insecta; order Diptera; family Mycetophilidae; genus Exechia; species Exechia fusca. The sequence continues at coordinate 16,744 of JANTBZ010081896.1, read as the reverse complement.
ATATGCGCGGACGACATAATATTTCTGTTCCCTGAGCTTTGACGCGATTTAGATTTTCAACATATTTCGATACGATGAGTAGAGTCGGAGCGCGATATTGTCGGATATTCTCGGATTCGGGTTAATTGTTTAGAATGCTCACAAAAAATCAAATCAAACCACATCGAATTAGTCGTACACGTAGATCAGTTGAATCTCCTCGGCCAATGTCCGATGTCTATTTGTGCATAGAATTTAGTCGGTAATGGCGACGAGTGACAAATTGAGCAAAACCACACAAGGGATCACACAAACTGCGTGTATGCCTTTACCTCCTTGAGACGGGTGGTAAGGGTCTTGATTTGGTTCTTGTACTCCTCCTCGCGCTGGTTGGCCTGTTATAATAATAGGCGGCGAGAAAATCGCGCGATCGATCAGTACAAATTAACATATGACAACTAAAATCGTCGAAAAATACAAGCGCGCGAAACAATACGATTCCTATTCTGGTTCACGTTCAAGATCGACCGGCGAACTGTGCCACCGAACACATACCTTCTCCTCAGACACCTCCAGCGACTTCAGGTTGTTGCCGACAACGCGGAGCTCCTCCTCCAGCTCGACGATTTTGCTGCGAAAAGGAACGGACATCCGGTTAGTTTCATACTGATTTTATTTCATCGCCGATCGAATTAGTCTCTCGAATTGCACACACGTGAAGGTAAGTAAAGCAAACAAACCTCTCGCTCAGTTCGACCTTCTCCTCGGAACGCTCCAGATCCTGTTCCATCAGGACCAGCTTACGAGCAACCTGAGCTCGGTCGGAATTAATGGGAAAACGAAAACGAGGCACACACGAACAACGAAAACATGGGGGCGAAAAAATAACGGTCATTAGTCAAAGCGAAATCGGTTAATCGGTTGATTGTTGTGTAATTATGTGTATAGTGTGTGTGTTTGTCTTATATTATGCTAGCTGGGTTTATTCTGAGCACTTAGTTGGTAAAATTAGAGGAGAAAAACGCACACAACTTTCGAAACTCGGGCTCGGCAGCTGGAAGAGATTATTTCGAATGCATTGGGGGGTTATGACATCAACGGCAAAAAACACGAACGACAACGAAAAACAATTTCACGCAACACATGTGGCGGAGCCAACGGCAAACACGTACTTCTCTCCCTGCTCGGCACGCTCCTCGGCACGCTCCAGGTCAGCCTCAACCATGGCCAATTTACGGGCCACCTACAACACGACGATATATCGACATATTTAGAAAAGATCATTTATGGCAAGAAATACACACGTAATTAAACGCAAAACAAACACACCGAACTCATGCATAAATCGGATGGGAGGTTGATGGGATGATGTAGTTAGTGGAGGAGATGATGTCATGGTTGGTATGTGTGTCTGTCTGATAGTGTGTAGTGTTTATGTTGACTCGCCGATGTGAAAAGCGGTTTATGCAAATTGCACGCACTGGTTTTTGCGATTTATGTGTACAATGTACATTATTCTTGTGTATGCTCAGAAATGCGCATACGTTTGCGCACACAGATTGTGCGTTGGTGCTTATCTCGCTCCGCTCCCGGCATTCGGGTCGGGGTGCGTAATCGCAAACAAATTGAAATGTGATTACGGTTATCGAGGAATTGGGCGAGAAATTGAAAAAATAATAATTACAAGAAACACCATTCGTTTGTTCTGTTTTGGGAATGTTTGCTCACAGTTGTGAGACGACAATTGCCTGAAAAAACTGTTCTGATAGTGTAGCGATACAGTTCCGCACACACACACAGACGCACTTGATATCGCTCTACACGCATGCTTACGCATACACACGCACACATACGAACAGCCAGCTCAATAATTCAAGCTGAATAGCTCGAGCAAAGAACGTGCTGCTCTTGTGTGTGTGCGTCTATGGGGTGGGGCAAATACAAATACCACACATACACATACGCACGCACACACGCACGCACTCACGCACGCAAGAAGTGCGCGTGTATCGAATTTCGCATACAGCGGCAATTCTCACCTTTGTGGTGGCTGCGGTTCGCTTGTGCATGTGTGTGTTTGTACGCGTGTGTGCATTGAACCAAACCAATTGAACAAACTGAGTCGCGAATGCAACACAATAGTGTGGCAATTAGGCGCTTGTGCATACAGTGCCAGAGCATATCAATTGATATCCGCGTAGATCATCAGAACAGCGGCTCTTCGCTCGGCTCGATCGTCGTCCCCCAACCGAAAACCAAACAGCAAAATCCAACACACAAACACTCAATTTAGCATTAGCTCTCGGGTTCTGTGATGGTTAAACGAAACATAACATAAATAGCGCATCAAGTGGTTTGTTCTTGCATTAATTTATTTTTATCTTCTCGCTCTCGTTCGTTCGTTCTCTGTACAATATATAATATCAGTGTATATGTGTGTCGGTGTAAGTGAGGCATATATATTATTTATGTATTACAACGTCATCGATATTTTCGGGTGGTATTGCATGTCGTATGTGTCGTAAGTGTGTGAGTGTATGTTGGTTATAAAATGAATTGGATTTGAAATTAGTTAAAATTGGGGGGGCGGGGTGTTAAACAAGAACAGGCATTTGCAATAGCAATTGGTTTACTTTATGTCTTTTTGTAAATTTTAGTAGTTTATGATGTTTTTTTATGTCGTGTCATTTGATTAAATATTGCGGTAGACAGATTGATCTACCATAGCTGCTATGTATAAAACAGAAGGCATCTCGTGAGTGAACTTGAACAGACTTGTAGTGATTCCTCCTCATTGAACCTCCACACAACCACAAACATTCTTACAATTGTTATCATGATATGGTACGTGTAATATTGTATATATGGTCGGCATTTCAAGACGTATCATTTATGTAGCATTCATCATCCTCTCGCATACGCTAGCACACATCGCGTGTATGTTTTGCATTCACGCGAATCGCAGAGTGCGTCATTCTTTATCGATTGAGCGATTGGCACCCGCAGCCTGCAGTCTGGTCTGATGGTAATATGCTGGGCGCGCGTGTTCATTTTTTCGTAGGCAAGTTAGCGGAGCAGAGCACAAACACACGCAGACGAAGTGAAACAAGGCACACACACGTGTCAAGGCACACACTGGGATGATTGGGGGGCTAAGTAATGCGGCTAAGCACCTCATCGTATTTCTTGTCGGCCTCCTCGGCGAGGAAACGGGCCTCCTTCAGCTGGTTCTCCAGAGCGTCCATGCGCTCCTCATCGGTGAGCGAGCGGTTCTCCAGGACCTTGCGGGCGCTGTTGGGATCGGTTTGGAAGGTGACATGATGGGGAAAAGAAAATTTAATATTCAGGCGGATTCAGTGCTGCATCAATTCGCTGATCGGCTCTGCGGCTCTGCAACCCTGGAACCCTATTTGTTATCACATTACCCTAACAGTCCCTGACTTTGAGGTGTGTGTGTGTGTGTGTGTGTCTGTATTAGATGAGAAAAATCCTCCTCTACCTCTTCGTATTTTTTGTCCGCCTCCTCGGCGATCAGTTTCGCTTGTGACAACTGTGCCTCCAGAATGCCAACCCGATCGTCCTCCATGTTTGTGCGGTTCTCCAGCGCCTTTCGTATCCTGTTCGCGTGCGGTCGTACGTGTTTGTTTGGGGTTCATGTGTTAGGTGTGTTTTCATTATTCTGTTCTGTCGCTCGCTTCGGTGGGTGGTCATCTTAGGATCCCTCGTCGCTCTTAAACCTAATCGCAAACGCAAAACGCAACACATCAAAACCACAAAACCTACCGTTCGCTCTCATCGGCAGCCTGAGAGGCCTCGGACAGCTTAGAGGTAGCCGATCCCAAACGTTCCTCGGAACGCTCAAGATCCTCCTCCAGCAGCTGGATGCGACGGTTGAGGGCAGCAACCTCGGACTCGGCCTACATGATGATCGGAGGGAGGGGAATATGCCAATAAGGAAAACGAATCGCTGGGTGCTGGTCGCTGGCATTGCGGGGCCAGCGTGGGGACAAGCATATTTTCGTCGATGTTGATGTGGTACAATTTACGTATAGAACAAATTCGTCAATCTCTTCAATACTCAAATTCCGGTAAACTCGAAGCATTCATGTCGTTATATTCGCGCGGTTTCCGGCCGGTGTGCCCATTAAAATAGTATAGTAAACTAGTGCATATCGCGGACACACGGCCAACGTTACATTGTTTGTACTCGGCGGTGAACTTGGGTGGTGGTCAATTACCGTGCAGCAGCAGCTTGTTTTGTGTGTGTACGGTCGGATTGATTGCACGCACTCGAATTTGTCGCACACACGTTATCTACCCACCCAAATATAGGCATGTCGCGTTGCTGAGCGCAATATACAATTTGTTGCAGTCTTCGTCAATCGTCGCACCAAATTAATCACAATCGATGCGCGTGCCTGCACATTTTATACAATATACAATCGTACGTGCGCGGCATCGGCGGCGGCATTACACAATGAATGGCAGCGTTTGTTGTGTGTGTGTGTGGATCGAGGGCCCAATCGGCTGTGGCGTCAGCGGCGAGGGGGGAATCCAAACACATATCCGAACCCATTGAAATCGACCGTGATCGCACGCTCGCTGCTCTGCATTGCGTGACGCACCATCATTCACGCATACAGTCAGTCCTCGGCCGTTTACATTTCACACAAAAGCCGCTCAGCACACAGTCACCGAGTACACACCAGAAAACCACGCGAGCGGGGTGTGTGCGTGTTTTTCGGCCCGTAAGTGTGTGTGTCTGTGTTCGCGTGAATGCGAAGAAAGCCAGCCGCGATGTGTGGCAATGCGATGATGACATCATAGGCCGCGCACATACCAGAGAAGACTCAACTCAATCGGCCGCAAAGTCAACTCTGTGTGTGAGTGTCTACTATTTCGTCGTGCCAGCAGTGTGTATGAGTTTCATTTGAAACAAAACGCGTCGGCTTTTATCAAGCCCGCGCAATGACATAATGCCCATGAGACGCGTTAACCAGAGATACGATATTGTCGTCGGTGGTGGTGGCGTCGGCTGGAAATTGGCATTACTCGACTTGTACGGGGCCAGCCAGCCCGCAGCTGAGCATACACGCCGTTCGTTTCGAACGCGTTAGCAGAGGAATTGACCGTTTGAGTTCGTGTGTGCGATCGCGAGCGCGCGCGCTTTTCGCATACCAAAACACGATCATTATAAAAAAGGTGCACGCTCACACAAGAATTCGGCTAACGCTCAAGCAGCACAGGTTTGTGCGCTCCGTTCATCGACAGCCGCGAGTTTGGCTGTGCGCGAAGGTGTTCGCGCATCGTCTCCGTCATCTGCATACCGGTCGATCGGTTGATGATGGTACAACCAACAGCCAACGATGATGACGGATGATGGACAGTGTGCGGACGTGGACTATGATGTGTGTGCTAGTGTTTCTATGAAATACACATCAACGCGCACTTGGCCAACACACTTCGAACAAACAAAAACGATGTGCGAGAGGTTGGTCTTGTTTGCCAATCGCGTGCTTTATGTGCCGTTTGGTATTAGTCATACACACATTCGGTGTAGTCAAGCATATAAATCATGCGGGTCGCGAACATACTCATGCCGTGTTCGGAATACGCTCGAACACTCGGCCGAATTGATAGCTGAATTTGGTCTTTGTTGAAACAACACACCACACTGTCATGGATACTTGTGCTTGGGCCGGAGCGTGTGTGTGTGTGTTTGCGTTTTGGTGACGGCGTCATGCTTCAGAAAGCACCACTACCACCAGCACAAAACGCCAAACTAGCGCAATGTTCCTCAACCGAATTCGGTTCAAATTAGATGGGTTGAGTTCGCTTGAGATACACGTACGCATGAGTACGAATGTACGACGACCTCTGCGAGTGGTGATGATTTCGTACCGACAAAAAAATCGAAGCGAAATCGCGACGCACGGAGAAGGTACGAAACCAAACCACGCACTATGAAAACATACGCACGCACTTCTGGCGTTTCCGTGAGACGATCCATCGAACGTTTCAAGGTAATTTCGACGATATCATAAACGGCGGCCGAAAAACCGGCAGCGCGCGGCGCTCAGGCTCAACGGGCCTGCGTGTGTGCGATAACAATACAGGTTGTTGTCACACACACACACACTCGCGCGCGCGCACACAGGAAAAAAAACACTTGCGCACATTTGCTCGCTCACGCGCAGCAATGCGAGCGCCGAGCAGCGAAACGACTGAAAAATCGGGGTGGTGCCGCCGACGACGGCGGCGACGACGAACGAAGACGAACAACGACGACAGCTCAACTATCTAGAAAACAGACGCAAAACAACTCACGTCCTCGCGGCGCAACACCTCGCCCTGCAGGCGCTTCTGGAACTCCTCGCAGTCGTCCTTGTACTTCTCCATCTCCTCCTTGGTCTGACGCATCTTCTTCTTCAGCACGTCGAGCAGGGTTCCTTGTGGCAGACCGGTCGTCATGTTGATGGCTTTCGGTGATGGAGCGTGGAGTGTAATCCGTTTCGGGTGGGGCGATGGGGGCAGTGTGGAATGCGAGCACGCACACAAACACAGAAACTCGCAGGGCTCGAAAATCGGCGGCCTTATATGGGATTGATTGGGACTGCGGTGGTCGGCGACTGATGCGGTTGCTGTTGTTGTAGCGGTGATGTTGTGAACACTGAACACAAACACTCGCAATGCACACGCTCAAACACTCACACACACACGTACACACACTTGTATACTTCAACACACTTGCTCTCACACCAACACACTTTGCGGTGTTGGAAGCCGGGAGGAAATTCGGGACTAGGCGGCGCGCGCTGGGGGCAAAGTGGCGGCGATAAATATGGATTGGAGGACACGCACACGAAATTAACGCGATTTCGGAATGGAGTTTGGAGGAGGGCGGCGAGTGTACACGACGAACGGAATGACGGACGCACGGACACGGAATTTCGAAGCGGAGCTAACGAAAAGACACGCTTTCAATCGGCACGGGCGCACAACTCAACTCGAACTACTCGATGCGGCGGCGCGCTGCTGGAACGAAGTCGGTGGTTGTGTACGTAAAGTACTCAGCTCAGCGCTGAGCGCCGAGCAGAATTCCAAAATGGCTGCAGCGCTTTGGCGCATAGGGAGAGTCTCACTCAACGCGCCGGCCGATGCGCGATGGCTCAGCGCAGATAAGACTCGAACAATGGCTGAGCAAAACAGCCGGCCCGCCGCGAGTACGCAATGGATTTATGAATGCGCGTGTATCTGCGCTGCGCTGCCCATTCATATTGCAGAGCGTGAGAAATTACACTCAATATGCCCAAATACGGCAAACAAATCACACCTGTACGAGTGGCTGTGGCTTTGTACGTGCGTTCGTTGGGACGTTTCGGCGACGCAGAAAAGATGCAAAGAATTGCGAAAATTGTTTGCAAAAAAACAATTGTTCATGTTTTCTGCATCGTAAAAAATGCTCCGAACGAATAGCATCAGTGGAAGAAAAATATACTCACGCGTCATCTCGAGCGAGCGAATTCTGCTGATGCATGCATGCGTTGCAAGCGCATCAGTTGCGCGCGCAATGACCTTGAACTAATTTGCACTGATGACCAAGACGACGACGCCGCCACCACCACCAGAACGATCCTACAAATACAACGAAGATTGAGCGAGCGTACAACGAAATTGTGAGCAACGACGACGACGATCAACGCGAATTTACCACATCATCAACACCGAACCCAATTTGCTTGTCCCCGCTTCTGCTGTTCAGCTTTCGGTGCCTACCCTCTTCAGTTGCGTCTTCTTGATGTTGTGCAGCTCATTCCGGATGATGCTGAACTTCATCATCGTATCCGAGCTGAAGATCGACCTGCCGAACGCCAGCCCCGGATAGTCGGCACACCGACGCTGACGCCTGTCCTCGCGCTCCGCCACCAGCTCGGTGCGCTCGCTGGTGCAGCGCAGCTTCGACCACTCGGCCGCCTCCGGATCGTTCTCGCAGTTGTCGTGCAGCCACAGCTCATCGCTGGCCGCTCCCTCCAGCGGCGGACGCTCCTCGTCCGGCGGTCCGCCGCACACGTAGCTGCTGCTGCTCATCGCCGACAGATCAACGGTGGCGCTGGCGGCTGCGGCGGCGGCTGCTGCTGCCGCTCCGACCGGCCGCTTCTTGCGTACCTTGGGCGTACCGTCGCTGTTCACCGCCGAGGCTTTGCCACCCGATGAGCGACGCGCCGTGGGCGTCTGACTAGATGCTGCCGCTGCCTCTGGCGTGTTGCCATCGATGGGACGCAGGACGGCTGTTTTCGTTGCGGTTTTGGTGCGTCTCGTCTTCTTGGCAACCGGCGGCGACAGCACCGCTGCCTCCACGGAATGCGCCGAAACGTCCGCCGCCGATTCGGCATCGTAGTGCAGATCGGACGCCTGTGAACCGCTGTCTATCGAGCGACTGAGATCGTCGGTGGTGAAGCTGCTGGCCGAGGCGCTCGGGTCATCGGGCGTCATCGGCGTCAGATCTTGCTGGGTGGCCGCGGTGCTCAGCACGGTGGCGGTCAGCTGCAGCTGTGTGGGCGGCAGCGGTTTGCTGGCAGTGGCGTCGGTCGTTCGGCCGCTCGCCGACTCCACGAACAGCAGCTCCTGATGGGCGACGGCGATTTCGCCACGCAACACGGCGATCACCTCGTCGGCGGGCACGTTCGAGCGACGCGTGCCACTCTGGCGCGGATGGTGCTGGTGGCCGCGCTTGCGCATGGGCACCGTGCCGCCAGCAGCGCCAGAGTGACGTGGTGACTGCTGTGGCGACGGCGTCGCTGGTCCGTCGTCACCGTCCATGACGACGACGGCGGCTGCTGCTGTTGTTGACGTTTGTTCCGATGCGTCCTATCGCTGCTTCTCGCTCGTCGGCTCAGCCGTCGTCAGTGGACGCCCCCTTCGGCGGATGAGGTCGGTGTGTCCGCCACACGTCTGTTTGTTGTGATGCAAACAGGCAGGCAAGGTCCGATCAGGCACGCATGCAGCGGAATTTCACTGCGTGCGATGTGATGATGTTTTGACTCAGCAGCACTCGCCCAATGTCACAATACGACGATGAGACGACGACGACGCGGCCATCTTAGAACTGTTGCACACACAACAACGTCGCCGCCGGCGTCGCAATCACGCCGATCATCTGTTTCTTGTCAGCTGGTCGCCGGCGTCGTCAAGCCGTCAGCAGCGGTGCGATGTTCTGCATGTAGCGCCACCCGGCGGCCGGTATGCGAACGACGACGACCGTTATTATTAGACGGTGGCGTTTGTGCGCGTGTTGCGGTAAATAACGGTCGAATCGTTTAGGCGGCGCGCTCGAACGACGAACAAACAAATTGCGGCCTGATGAGGGATGACGCCACGCTCTGAATTGCGCGCTGCTATTTCTGTCTGTTGTCTGCGCTGGCTGCGTGCGTCTGTGTGCGTTGGAAGCGATGCGCGAGACGTTGGGTGGTGTGGTTCACGTTGATCGTGGTTCGGCGTCGTTGTGTGAGGAAAACGTACGAGCGGAGCGACCAAGCAGCGACCAAGCCGACGGACCGACGCAAAACGCGAGCGTCGCGGCACATGTGTGCATGTGTGGATATTTGGGCGTTCCCCGCCACTTGCACACACACATACGCAGGCACACATGCTGATCAGCACGATGTATATTTTTCACGCTATCGACATGCTGATCATGTGAGCGTGTACATAATGCAATTAATATGTCCATTGCTCTCGTGTACAATGTGCGATGTAGCATATATTGCAGACCCAATCAGAGGGTGGGGGTGCGCTCATCATCATCACCTCATCATCCGCGATGATGTCAGCGCGCAACTGTTGCAAAATCGGCTTCGTTGCGCTTTTGCACAGCAGAATACAGAAAGTATGCCCCCAATTGCTTTTCGAGATTCGGATAAGAAAACGGGGACGACGATGCGTCAACGATTTACGAATATTTATGCACGCGCAGCACGCGCTCGGGCAGTTTCTCTGCTGCTGCTGTGCGTGCGTGCGAACATAATCCGTTTGTCCGCCGACGTCGCCATATTTGGAGCCCGTGCGGTGGCCGTGCGGTGGGTCGGTTTAAAAATAGGACCGAGGCGACTCGGCGAGAGAGGCACACGACGACGGCGACGGCCCGAGCACGGGCGGATTTCGGTCGGCGATCATCACACATTTATTATTCGAACATGTGCGAGAATGAAATGACGGTGTTTTATGAGCGACATGGCGACGGCGGTTCAATGTTATTCGAAGGGGGTCTCTGGTTTCGTCGGGAGGTTTCGTAATCATTGCGCAACGCACACTGGGCCAATTCGTGCTGAGCGGAATTTTCTCGTAACGACTTTTACAATATTGTAAATCATTTTTCTCGTTATTTTGAAAAACGCACTCTGCCGTGTGAACCCTGCACCATTCTGCAGCCGGCCAAAAACATAGCATTTCGTCGCAATTCGCACATGCGTATTTGTTTTGACAGTTCGCATTTGCCGCAGCTTCGCAGTTGTTTATAAAATTTCGCGCACTTCGCAGGTAGTTTCGCGAATTTGCGCAATTTTACCGCCACTCCGTCGGCTGCCTCAAGTTCAAGCCCTCCAATCCACACAACCATGTCTGCCGCATCAACTTCGCACGCTGCTGGCGGCGTCGATGCCAAGCAGCGCACGGCCGATGACTTTCAGATCGCCAAGAAGCCCGTGTGCATTCTGGTCCTGGGCATGGCCGGCTCAGGCAAAACCGAGTTCGTCAAGCGCCTGTCCCAGTACAATCACGATCAGGTGCGACCGTACACCATCAATCTGGATCCGGCGTGCCGGGAGACGCCGTATCCGACGAACATTGGTAGGTCGTGAGGAGACGGTGACTGAGGCGCCAGATATGCTTTATCCTCATCAATTTCCAATTTCACAGACATTCGCGACACCGTCAACTACAAGGAGGTGATGAAACAGTACAAGCTCGGCCCCAACGGCGGCATCGTTACCGCGCTCAATCTGTTCGCCACCAAGTTCGGCGGCGTCATCGATCTCGTCCACAAGGCGGGCTCGGCGGGCGGCCACAATGTGTGCGTCATCGACACGCCCGGTCAGATCGAGGTGTTCACGTGGTCGGCGTCGGGCAGCATCATCACCGAGGCTCTGGCCTCCAACTTCCCCACCGTCGTCGTGTACGTGATGGACGTGGTGCGCTCCGCCAATCCGACCACGTTCATGTCGAACATGCTGTACGCCTGCTCGATTCTGTACAAGTGCAAGTTGCCGTTCATTGTGGTGCTGAACAAGATCGACATACAGGATCACGTGTTCGCGGTGGAGTGGATGCAGGACTTTGTGGCCTTCCAGGAGGCACTGGAGAAGGAGCAGACGTACATCAGCAATCTGACGCGAACGATGTCGCTGACGCTGGACGAGTTCTACAAGGACCTGAGCTGTTGCGGTGTGTCGGCGAAGACGGGCATTGGGATGGCGAACTTTTACGCGTTGGTGGAGAAGGCGGTCAAGGAGTACGAGAGGTGAGTAGTGGGAGTGGGTTTGAATGGACATTCTCTGGGACGCACACTCTGAGCAACCGAGCATCCACGCATCCGCACACAGCGACTACCAAAAGGAGTACGAGCGCATGCGCGACGAGAAACTGAACGCGGCCAGCGCCGAAACCAGCGAGAAGCTCGAGAAGATCCGCACCCAGGGCCCCGGAGATGTGGTGCATCTGAGCGGTCTGGTGACGGAGATGTCGTGCGGCCGCGAGCTGGCCGACGTGTACAGTGCGGCCATCGGGCACAACGAGAGCAGCGAGGAGGAGGGCGAAGAGGAGGATGCGCCCGATGCGAATGCGGACGACCAACGCGAGGAGAGTAATTTCAATGATTTTGTGGCGAAGCATCGTGCTGCCGCGGCGCAACAGCAGACGAAGGAACAATAAAGTGGGATATATATTTTCGCAGTAGTTTCGAATGGCTTCGAGTTTCCGGAATTTGAGTTTGACGATAGGTTTTCGATTCCTAGTTTTTTCAATCGAGCTATTGCAGTGTATTATCGGAAAGTGTGAATATGTTTTCAATAGTTTCAAACAGGTTGAATTTCTTCGAGATATCGGAATTTGAGTATAGTTTGTAGACGAGATTTGTTACGAAGAGTTCCTAGTTCTTTTAATTCGGGGCACTGATATACAAAGGGTAGTTTCAAATAAACTGAATGGCTTCTAGTTTCGAAATTTGAGTATATAGTTTGTCGACGAGATTTTTGACGAAGATTTCCTAGTTATTTTAATTTGGGGCACTGGCACTGATATACGATAAAATAAATGGTTGGCAACACTCACGTTCTGCAGAGCCTTCTCCTTCTCCTCCAGCTTGGTGTTGACCAGCGTGAGCGCCTCCTGGGTCTGGTCCAGGTCGTTCTCGACGGTCTGGATCTTCTTCTGCAGGGAGCGGGCCTCCTCCTCACACTGTGTTGATTGAATAGGGATTGGGTATTAGTTACATGATTTGATGATCGATGGTACAGGGTTAGAGATAACTTCAACTTCGGTCCTTCGGTCTACATACCTTCTCGGCGCGGATGTTGGCATCGCGAGCCTGCTGTTCGCAGGTCAACGCACGGTCCAGCGCGTTGTCCTTCTCCAGCTTCATCGCTTGCATCTTCTTCTTGATCGCGTCCATTTTCGAGCTTTGTGTGGTTGCTTACACGGGTAACAAGGGAGAACAACTGCGCGCAGAATATAACAATTAGTCGATTGTTTCTTGACTAATAAGCGCCGCCACAGACGGCGCGGCATGAGTGTGAATGTCGTAAAATATTCCAAAACAAGTGCGCGCGCATATAATTAATATTGTGCGCATGACCGACCATATGTGTGATGTGCGTGCGCGCATCAACTACTACTGTGTGCCCAGACAGACAGACAGACGGATGCGCACAGCACGCAAGTGTGCCGCGTCAGCGGCGCCTTGTACGCATTATTTTATGCATTTTTTGTTAATGCATTTTTGTGCTGAGCTGTTTGCTTGTACTTGACTGGCCAACGACATTCACGACGAATTCCTGTTTGCAGGCGCGCGCAGCACTCTCGTCGCGTGAATCACGCCGGGTGCGCGGCGCGAGCATGCGCAAACACTTTCCATATGCAGCGTGCGTGTGCGTGAACACATAAGGTACAATAAACTGGTGTGGTGCCGGTGTGTCGAGTGTATTGGCACAATAAAACTCAAAACTGCATTCCACGCAATGTCGTTGGGTTTGTGTTATGCGACACGGACGGCCTACACGCGACTCATCACTTGCAAGCATGTACGCACGCACGCACGCACGCATGCTTACAGCACACGAATTTCGCATTAATAAACTGCGTGCAGATCGCGAGCCAAGCACCGTTAAATCGCAGCGGTGCACTTTTTGTGCATGCGTCACGTCGACGACGATGACCATGAGGGTTGGTCATAACTTTGGAAATTGCGCGAGTGCGTGATAAAATATATGCGAACACCGCATGCGGCGCGTGTCCGCCGTTTTGTCGTGAGCGTATTACGAAGGTTACACAGTGCGATCCCAAAATCCCTTGCTGGCCCATGCGGCGCGAAGGTACACAGAGATGATATTTATGGAATTTGCGAGCATCGCGCAGAGTCGTAAATCCGCGTTGCGGTTTTGCCACATATGAGTGCAAATATTTGGTCATCTTTGTGGGTCATTGCACGCGTGCCCGAGATGCCTTTTGGAAATTATTCCGCAGTGAAAATTGTTATATAATTAACGGTTTTCAGCAAATCCGTGTGCTGATCTGACACGCAGAGCCGAGGCTCGAGCTCTTGTGCGCCCAAAATAGAACACGAATTTCGGTGGTGTCCATTCGTCGGCGGTTGCGCGCCTGCGCACAGTGGTTTATTTATAAATCGCGCTTTGACGTTGGACTCTGCGTGTCTGTGGGTGTTTTTTTTTCGTCGGTGTGTTGTGTTTGGCAGTTGATTGCGCGATTCTTTGTGTTTTCTCTTTGCAAGAGATAAAATCGTTTGGCAATGAATCACAAGTCGCGCGCCAGAATGATGATCTTGCGCACATTCTGGTTAATCGTCACTGCACAACACACACTTTACGCCCGCGATAAGATGAAATGATGCACTGTTCTGTTCACGCGCACTGGTCGGTCAAATTCACTACCCCAGACACTGGGGTGATTTTACTTAAAATGTGCACTCTTTTGGATGCGATAATATATTCAAACAATTCACGCCACAATCGCACTGCCGCTGTTTTATAACTCGACGCGATTGTTCAGTTGGAATATGGAATATCGTATACAAAAATGCGCCAACACACGCCATACAAACACGCACGCACACAATATGTTATGTTCAGAGTCGCGATCGAGTCGAGAGTCGCTGCTGCTGCGAGACACACGACGTGTTTACTTACAATACGAATCCGCGAGTGATTGGCGAGCTGAGAATTCCCGCCTAGACCGTGATGTGTTTGGGCCCGGTCGTCGCGTTCGTGGTGCGCCGAGATCGCGGCGAATGCGTCGGTGTGTGTATGTGTGTGTGTTCGTATACGCTCGTAAGCAGGATCCTCTGTGGCCCTGCTGCGCGAAAGTCTCGGCTTACATAACGCACTGGTGTGCGTGTGTGTGTGTATTTTGGAAGCAAAGATCTTACACATCGCATCGAGTGTGTGTGTGTGTGTGTGTGAGCACTGGGTGCTCGTCGTGTCAGTACACGAACACGAAGTCGCCGATCTTGCACGATCGCCGATCCCACCACAACGCATGCGGGAAGCGTTCACTCGCGTATACGTACACGGATCGATGTGTATACGTATACGCAGCGCACACTCATTAGGCTCGTGCGCATGCGCCAGCGAGTAATTATAACACAGTCGGTGTGTGTGTGTGGCTGTGTGTTGTGGAGCCGCGCGCATTTCCCCTCAGCCGAGTTCGGGCGCTCGAATATACTTGCGATGCGCGCGTATATAGAGCTTGAATATGCATATCCGGCATACCTATACGAATATCACACAGTGCGAGTGCACGCGATGATACGACGAAGTGCAATATAAATACTATGCATACCGAAATATATGTGTATTAGATTCGAATGAGTGTGTGTGTGTGTGTGCGGGTGTCGTAAGGCAGAAGACGACGACGATGGGTGGAATTTCGTAGTTCATACCTGCATATGCATGTGTGAGTGTGTGTGTGTGTGTGCTCTGAATATAATGTGCACCGCGACCACTTTCTGGTCTATTATATTTTCGGGAACGATGTGATGACTGCCCTGCCCTGGGATATTTTCTAATGGAGGTGCTGAAATGCACGGCGGCCGGCTACCAGGTCAGTGTGCATTTTGATTGCGCTGCACTCGAAAATGCGTGCACCGATGTGTGAAAGTGTTTGTGATGGACTTTTAGGTACGCGTTATCTAGAAAATTGCAGTAAGGTTTCACATATTATTGCTTCGGGTATGTGGAAATAGTGTTTGCTGTAGCTCTTGGCGATTGGGGCAATAATAAAATCGGTTCGGCGACTACGACAGATACGAAAAGAATTGCTCACAGCGGCATGTGCAAAGTTGTCTGAATTCATGTTGTTTAAGGTTCTTGGTCGATATCGGTTTTAGTTATTTAAAAAAACTAATTTTGGCTAGGGCATACCCCAGATAACAAGATTTTGTTTGGCTGGCTGAAAGATGATTAGGATCAACAATAAATGTTGCCTTCATAAAAATGTTGGTCCTTCCCTATTTCTCCCAATAATGTAGTAATTAGTTGACTTGAACCATCCACAAAATGTAATGTTCCACGTTTACGACAATGTTCATATAAGCATATGAACATTTCAATGTTGCAGTTTTGTTGAATGAACATCATTCTATCTTATACATAAAAATAAAAATATCTTCTACTGACAACGACATAAACCAGGCCTCTCCGTTTCTATATGTTTAAATCATATCATCATCATATCATTTTTTTCAAATGAAAATGAATGTAGTCGTAGACTATTTAAATATTAACACATTGCTATAAATCGGTCCACTGAGAAATTATCATCTGTATTCCAATCAAGAAATCCAGAAATTGTGTATGGGGAGTGAACTCATATATTTTTCCCCATACGGAAAAAAACGTATTTCGTCCTCGGTACGAAGGACAGATTAAAAATGCTTGTATGCTCATTCGTTAGATATTTCTCCCTATATAAACGGAAAGGCATTGTTTAGGGCGTTATCAGCCGAAGATAACTCTTTCTCGCACTTCTTTTATATGAAAGAATTATGTTCATATAACAAAACTGCAGCATTGATATGTTCATATTATTATAGCTATTGTTCTCCGAACATGGGTGCAATCGTGAGCAAATATTTTTTGGCATGGTGTAAGTCAACTGATTGGAGTAAAACTACATATATATTATTGTATACGTTGCAAGAAAAACAAGCGTTCCCTTCCATACTTGTCGATTTGAACAGTTAGTTGAACGAATGGATGTGCATGTCTGTCTATTGAACTGTGTAGTGTGTATGTGCAAATGTTTTGACCTTTATCAGGGATATTTGGATTGGATCCAATAGGTCAATCACATGATGTAATGTTTTCTTCCTAGTTGTCCATTCAAAACTTTTGACGTTCTAATATATCCCTCCAAGCCTCCAGGCACCAATCAATTCAAATCCAACTAAATTAGTCTGAATCTTCAAGTATTGTTACTTGTTTTGATGCTTCATCATTGTTCACCAGTTATAATCAATTTTGAATAACAACGGCGACTA
>JANTBZ010081785.1:0-19363 GCA_024741255.1 Exechia fusca | reverse complement strand
TGTTGTAGCTAACCAGTCTGTCCTTATCTCGACCATAAGCCCGTGTAGATGTAGTTCGTGTATATGAAATTCCAATTGTTTCTGAAAAAAAGAAATTCGTCATCATAGAAAAGTCTTCGATAGTCTTCATCAATTTATTGTGCGATCATTTGGTTGCTGTGCTATTGATTTTCAAACATAAAATTTACTCTTTTCCATTCAAAGCCCGATTCCGCAATCTAAATATCGTATCAAGGCCAACGAAAAGCATATTAAATCTGAACGAACGAAAGTTATCCGCTCCATATAATGGTTGAGTTAGAATGATGTTTCTCAAATGCACAATAAACAAAAAATCTATTAAACACATCTCGAAACTAGAGGCTTCCAGATACAGCTGTCGAAAAATAGCAAAATTATCCTTCAACTATTTTCTGCTAGCGTAAGTAAGTTTGAATAATTTCATAGATAAATATACTGTACTCAAACCGATAGTCGCTAAATTGTTTGATTTTATGTCTGAAATAATAATAAGCATATATTCGCGACTGCGTATGACATATTACGTTCTATATAGCATAGAATTATTTAAATATAAATAGTGAGTTAGCATTCACGTTACTTGAAAACCAAAAATACGAGAGAAAAAAAACGCGATCCTATGTCGCGATGACATTGCACATTGCAGTGATGCTGCGGCGCCGGCAACATAAAAAAATCAGCTCGCGGCTCGCGAACGGTTTTGGGCGTGTGGCCAAACTCGCGCGCTCGAGTCTCGAGCCCAGCCCACATATAACACCTCACAACATCTTGATACGCGCAGCGCAGTGCGAATTCGCGCACGCGAACGCGAGCTCTCAACACCTTATGCTGTGCTATGCTGTGCTATGCTGTGCTGTATGCTGTGTCTTGTTGGCAGCGCTAGCAACAAGATGAAATGGCAGCGTTCCACCGAATCGATCCGTTTGTTTCATTTGGTCGTTCCGACAAATGTTGTACTACACTAAAACAACAACAACACGCATGTTTGATGAAATTATTTTCGAATATAATCAACATAGTTTCATTGATGGACGATACACCTAAAATTACCATCTTACAACTTTTCTATGCTCTTCGTTTAGAACGTTCACTTTGTTGCCTTAAATATATGTATTTTTTCTGCGATAACTGTTTCATCGGTTCATCGACATAAAATATTCACTAAGGGTCAAATCCGGATAATTCCGTAAATGGGGCTGCAATTCATAGCCATTTCTTCGAATCAGGGCATAACAACTTGGTTTTTTATATTGATTGATTTTAAATTCGCGCGGCTGACAATTGACCAACAGTTTCACATGACCAGGAACATATCTCAGAAATGTCCAAACATTATTTTGTATATCTCTAGGGTATCCGCAATATCCATCAACCGTGCTTTTCTATCTTTCGAAATTATTTTGTGGCTTTTTTTATGTTTTCGTCTGTAATTGCAACAATTTGGCGTTTATAAAGCGCATAAACCAAGATGAGCAAATGGCTAGTACGGAATTCAAAACATAAATAGCTAATATTTTTTTCAGCTGGAGCGAACCCGGAATAACACTCTCAGTTCAAGTTTGGCTTTGGTCGCAATTTTTCACATTAGAAAACAGTGCTTTTGCAAGGACATAAAATAATCCGATACCCATTTCTTCGCAATAACAAACGTTTCTTAAATCAAATTTAAATACCGAACAAACCAAAATTTCTATCGATGTAAAATGTTGTATATCGTCCTTCAATAGAACAATGTTGATTATTCCCAAATAATTTTATCATAAAGATGTGTCCTACTATCAATCGATACGAATTTTCCAGCCCTGCTGTTAGTATACCTGTTGAACAGAAAATAATAATTTACATAAACTTGCAGATTCAATTAATACATAAGTTCATGATATCATGCAAGCCACGCACGCCCCCCACAAAACGTCCGACGACGGACCTGCCCTAGCGCCTATCTTCCGTCATTGTCGTGGGGATTACCAGATACGGCGGAGTACAACCTCCGCGGACAACGATGCGCGTCGACAAACTCGGCGTCAATCGACGCAGTCGCGTGATTGATGGACGGGTTTGGTTTTCGATTCACATCACACACGCACGCATCCACAGAACATGTGCATCACGCATCAAGCCCGCGATGTGTGTTTGTGGCAGAGCGAACACCACTCAAGAGCAAGCGAGTGCTCGCGTATGCGCTTACGCAACGCGAGCATGCACACACGAGCTTGTTGAGTGTGTGCGCGTGCTTGTAGCTCCAACATGCGCGTGTATGCTTTGCTCACCGGGTTCACGTAATCATGCAAAACCCGTTTCGACTCTGTTTGCATTTTTTCTGTTTTGTTTCACATTCAAAAGACGACGCGGCAAGAGTGAGGTGAAAAAGTGCACACATGAAACTAATACGAACACATGTGTGTTTATGTGCGTGAGTAGACATGTGAGTGTCTTCAAGTCGATCAGTCATCGTGAGTGTGCGGATATATGAATAACATTTATAATAAACCGCATAGAACAAGCATAGAAAATACCATAGATCGGTTTAAACAAAAGAGAGCAATGCAATTGTAACACAAGCAACACAACGAACAAAGCGGAAAAATGCACGGATGGTGAAATCATGTTTTTCCCTCCAGTTCCGGTGAATATGTGCACTGCGGAATAACAGCCTCAGTGAAGATGCCAGATCACACATTTGTAAGGGCCCCTCGCTGTCCCCGCAAACACGAGCGTGTACACACGTGCACGTAATTGCAACCCGCATTTCGATTATTATTATTGTCTTTGATTCATGCATGCAATGCACGCACGCATAAGCGAGCGTTTGGATGTTGTGTACGGTTTGCTGGTGAAGCCAGCATATTATTGTTCGAATTTGCATCACATCGAGCATACTATGTACACGACCACTTGGCTGGCCCGCAAAGACATTCGCACGTACGCACGTGCATACGATTACACTACTGATACGCATTTATATCAATTTGAGCCACACGAACACGCACCGAATGCACGCATGCGTGATTATTTGTACGGAAAAAACGCGGAGAGCGTGATGACGAGTATTGTGTAGTTACGCTGCTGACAACAAACGCTCGTCGTACTGCAAATACCATCATCATACACACACATACACAGCACACAACATACTCGCGTGTATAATACATAAATAATGCTCGCAGCGCGCATCGCGCAGCAGCAGCGGATCAAAACAAGCATCGACGATGCGCGATGCGATGCGCGCGAACATCAATATAAAGAAAATTAAAAAGCCCGCACTGTGTCAGTGTACAGTTATGTGATCGAGCGTGCGCGTGCGTTCACCGTATGCGCAAGCGAGCGCGTATTCGCGCATGTTGTATGTGTGTTCATTATACGCGATCGCATAGCAGCAGTATAGTATATGGCCCGTGCATGTTTTGTATTCGCGCTTGGCTTCACCACATCGGCGGCGCTCGATCACGCTCGCATGGCATTCCTCAAATGGTGTTTGCGAGCCGAGCAGTGATCGGTCGTGTGTGTGTGTGTGTATGGCTCGGTTCGCAACCACCATAGTACGGTTAGTATGGAGCTGGTTTGCGAATCTTCGCCATATACATACGCCACGCACTCATACTAGCATCGCGTAGCACGACCACTTGTCCATTACGCACCACAACACACTCGCACACATCTACGTCTACGTGTTTGGTTCTGCCACCTTGAACTGCGCGAGTGCGCGTGCGCGTGTGTGCAAACGGGTGTTTATTATTTGCCTATAAACACTAGAAACCAATTAATCCAACATACCAACCGACACACTCCGTCGTCGTGCTCGGCCTACCTGCGAGAATTTTGTTTGTAAACATGATATTACGACGCCGACTGGTTGGAATTTCCATTTCCATAATTCATCACATTTATCAAATCCGACGACGGGCGATTGAACACAATCGCTGTGGTAAAAGGGCAAATACTCAGACGCTGGATGCGCGCGAAGATGATGATCATCGTCGTAACTGTACAATCGAGCGGTACATTTGTGCACGGTCTCTGACCATATGGCAACCGCACGCACGTACAGACAATAAAAACACACGCTTTACATCGACACGCGTGTACCTTTTGCGCAAAAATACGTTTTTAATCCGCACACGATATTTGTTCCATTCCATTTCCTTCGCGCAGCCGTCAAGTTCGGCAGAATGTCCAAGAAACAGCGCGAGAAAGTCGAGGACGAGGTGCGATTCCATCGGGCCCAGATGCGCGCCCAGAACGATGCGGCGCCCGACAGTTCGGTGTTCGACACGCCGACACCGTCGAGCAGCGATCAGTTGCATCATGGCGCCTATGGCGGGTAAGTTTGCCGGCGAACGGCCGGATCAGCCAATTAGTAGTTGAGCTGACTGACTGACTGAGAGTAGAACGGCCTCATTATGCACTAAATGCCAATACCGGTTCTAATCCCATCCCCGCCGTGCAGATACTCGTACTCGAACGAGGTGGGCTACGGCAGCCCGTACGGCTACTCGCCGTCGGTGAACACGTCGGCGCCCAACATGGGCGGCTACGACATATCGGCCGACTATGTGGACAGCACCACCACCTACGAACCCCGCAGCTCGATCATCGATTCGGACTTTATCGGCGGACACAGTAAGTCCATAGCGTGCATAGAGAGAAAAAACAAACGACACGCGTTTATTTGTTTTTTATCGTCATTCTACTACCCTAGCTCATTCATTTGAAACATGTTTATTCGTCGGATTATAGGAGAAGGATCACTGGAACAAGATTTGTAATGATGCAGTTTTGTAGAGAAATTCCTCCTCCATTATCTACGAACAAATCGTTTAAATAAAGTCTAATGGTGGAGCCTTTATTGATGACCCTGAAAACCAAAATGTGTTCGAAAGATGTAGACTTGTGCACAGTTCCATTACATTTCATTAGAGTATGTACTCGCTGATTGTTTCAAGTCAATCCATAGAAACGTTATGATCTCTTAACCAAACATGAAACACGAACAATTTGTATCGGGAGAAATATTTTATTCAACTTTCCATACAAATTATCCGTGTTTCGTGTTCCGTCGTAGGTTTATAGGACATAACTTTTTACAGGATCAACTTAGTAATAATACTTTGCTCAAACGATTTTATTGTATTGAATACACTAGTGGTTTCTAATCAAAACTGTAACATTCATATTTTTGTGCAATTTCCGTTCTCCTATAAACCGAAAATATAGCATGTTTTAAATTTAGGAGCTAGGGTAGTACAGTATGGTTCTGACGGTCGACCATTAAAACTTCCATACCCAAGAGTGTCTGGCAGAATCGACAGGCGATTTTTAATCGTATCGTATTGGGATATAGTGGTGTCGGTATATGCATGCTTTTTATGTTTAGTTCATTTTTATCGATATTCTATTCATACGGACAATATACGATGGTGTGCGCATTCCCAACATGATACGGTCCACAATATTTTCAGTATACTCTCTCGTTTCCATTTGGCTGATACACGTATATCTTTTGTAATTATTCCAATGCATTATACATATACACATATAACAACCAACACAGAATCATATTCGTCGTATTCTCATCCGAACATTTCCACTTTCAACCCTGCCACCCCCTTTTCACCCACCCCCACACTGAAACAACCACACACACACACACCTCGATAACCTCCCCGATTTTGCCATTTGCCAAACATGTGCATATTGCGTGTTTGTGTGTGCGTGTGTCCATCCGTCTGTGTGTGTGTATGTGTGCCAATGCGCGCGGAACTTCCAGATAAGAGCAATTCGCCGTCGCATCAGCAGCGTCAGCAGCGCGCATCGAGTGCGACCAGCAACAATAACAGCGGCGGCAGCGGCGGCGCCAGTGCGACGGCAACGACCACCACCATCGCCAGCAGCAGCAGCTCCAGCATCGATGCGGGCGGCTGCGGCGGAAGCAATAGCAGCGTGTCGCCCGTGCAGCAGCTGCAGCAGCAGCAGCATCAAGTTGTCGGCTGTGCATCACTGGCTAATGGGATTGTCGTTATCGGCGGCGGCATCGACAGCGGCGACGGCAGCAACGGCGGCAGCAGCGGCGCTCTGATCGGCCTGGACAGCAGCAACTGTGTCGGCTCGATTGTCGCCATCAAGCAGGAGCAGATGGCGAGCGTTGATAGTCTTGTTGCGGGTAGTTTTGTCGATTCGACGACGTTCTTGCACTCGCCGGTCAGTCAGATTGTGCATCTGCATGGCGGCGGCGGCGGCAGCTCGTCGAGCGGCGTGGGCGACGGGAGCGGAATGAGCGATGCAGGTGGACCAGCAGGTGACCTCTCAAGCTCTGCTCACTCAATCTCAATCGATGTGTTTCTGTTGGTTTGGTTCGATGTGTTCTTGGACTTTGCACTCGACGATTTCGATCGTTTCGTCAGCATTTTTTGGTTCGTCTTCATTTGGCCGTACAGATTTCTTTTTTGCAGTGGCCCCTGGGAACTGAATATTATTTCGTAGAACATTCGATTTGTTTGTTTATTATGCGTGTATGTGAGCGAGTTATTTGGCGCACATGCACATGTACTCTTCGGTTCCAACCAATTAGCACGATTGTATTTTTGTAGATATTCCGTTTGCCGTGGTTCTCTCTATATGTGTCTATTGAGGTGTTCTTCGTGCGTTCATCGAAAATTACACTCTGAAAAACGCTTGCCAAACACCCCGAACCTGACTCAAATGCCACAGATTTTCTAGGTAACAACGTGGGGATGCGTCGCGGCACGCCGTCCGACTGTTGTCACACCGACTCGAATGCCAGCACTACGGCGAGTGCTGCAATGCAAGCCCAACAGCAGCAGCAACAGCAGCAGCAGCAGCAGCAACAAACTAGCAACTCCTCCCAACACCAGCAACAGAACACACCTATCACTCAGGTCACATTTGGTGAAGACGATAGCTCCTGTGACTCGCAAACTAGATGGGGTAAGATGACGATGAACTGAGTGTTCGATTTCGAGGGACCAAGACGGACGGACAGAATACTGAACATTCTACACACACACCCACCCAATATTCACATGTATCATTCTGAACGGAACCGATAGGCAGCAACAGTCAGCAACCGCATTGTCCTCTCACAAGAGCCCAAACTTTCCCGCCCCTGAGCCATTCAGCCGAACCAACCACCACCCCTATCGATTTCAATCACACGCTGAGCACTGTTCAATGACCACAAAGCACCATGTCGACCTCATCTCAATTGATGCCAAATTTGTCACTGGTTTATATTATGTTTGCATAGTTTATCATATGTTGCTGCGGAGCTGCACTGTTCATTTGTCACGATTACCGACTTGTGAGTGATTAATCCGATCAGCGGGTAGATGTAAGTTTTGTTGCGAATATGCGAAGCCGTTGCTTAAGTTGTTCGATTGTATATAATGGAGTAAGCAATACATATATTTTGTTTGCAATATTCGGTTGGTGGATACAATTAAGCATGCTTATTATTATTATTATCTTCATCACCACAGTGGGACTATAACCATTATTCGTTTCGTGTTCATTGGTTTCGGTTGCGGCAACATATTTCTGATGATGATACTAACATATTGCTCTGGGTTGGAGGCAGAATGATACGATTCTCTCAGGCATTGCAACGCAACATATCGCTCAATACTCACACGATTCCGAAACATTTATGTTCACAGTTGAGGGTGACATCAACGATGTGCTGATCAAGACCCTGGCCGAGGCACATGCCAACACCAATCTGAAGCTGGACATCGTGCATGAGATGCTGCGAAAGAATCAGGTACATAAAATTGATACATCTTCAATGCTGAATATAACCACTAACTCAATGCGGTGTTATTCCCAGGATCCCGGCCGAGTGCAATTCTACAAGAGCATGGGACAGGAGGATCTTTGGCTGGACTGTGCCGAGAAACTGACGGCCATGATCCAGAACATCATCGAGTTCGCCAAACTGATTCCCGGTTTCATGCGTCTCAGCCAGGACGATCAGGTACGTATTGCACAAGAGCCATCATTGCGATCAACTTAGGCAACCATTCCAAATCGCCTCTCTCTCTCTCTGCTGCAGATTCTGCTGCTGAAGACCGGCTCGTTCGAATTGGCCATTGTGCGCATGTCGCGCCTGATGGACCTGTCCACCAACTCCGTGCTGTACGGTGATGTGGTGCTCCCACAAGAAGCCTTTTACACGTCCGACAATTCCGAAATGAAATTGGTCGCGTGCATCTTTGAGACTGTCAGAAGTATTGCTGAACTTAAGTTAACCGAAACGGAGCTGGCCTTGTATCAGAGTTTGGTTCTACTGTGGCCGGGTGAGTGAAACTTGATAAATTATTTATTTATTTTTTACATTGCTAACATGATCCACTCCTCTCCCCAAAAACAGAGCGAAATGGTGTCAAGGGAAACACGGAAATTCAAAGACTTTTCAACATGAGCATGTCAGCAATACGGCAAGAGATCGAAACGAATCACGCACCGCTCAAGGGCGACGTCACCGTTCTCGACACTCTGCTCGCGAAAATTCCCACGTTCAGGTGAGCTAACAAATTGTTTGCTTCTGGCCAGCTCGACAATATTCTAACCGAATCCTCGCATTCCCGCAACAGGCAACTCTCCCTACTCCACATGGACGCGCTGAGCAAATTCAAACTGGAGCATCCGCACTACGTGTTCCCGGCCCTCTACAAAGAGTTATTCTCCATCGACTCACCCCAGGATCTCACATAACATGAAAGTCAATCGGCAAGTCAAGCGACGACGCAAGTCCAGCCATCTGCCGTCGTCGACGTTGCTCCCGATCCAACAGCAGCAGCCACATCACCGTCTCCGTCGGCAGCTTCATCGTCGTCGTCGTCGCGGGCGACATCCGCACCAGCAGTGTGTGTGGTTGTCACCGAGACGACGACGGCTCTGGATGCGCTCAGCGACGGAGGAGCGACGGAGATGGACTATGACGACGAAGACGAAGCGGACGAAGCGGACGAAGACGTTGACGGTGAGATTGGCGGCGAGGCGGGCAGATGCGATGAGATGCGGGCAGACGAAGCGGCGGACGTGGCGGACGACGACGACGACGAGGTGGACGACAATGGCGATCAGCTGGTGAAAGACTTCATGGGTGATATGTTGCAGGAGGACGCCAGCGGCGATTCGTCGCACGACGTTGACATTGCGCAGCAGGCGGCCAACGCCAATCGACTCACGCACGATCCGGCGCTGCTTCTGATGGAGGCGGTGCAGAGCGATTGAAGGGGCGGCTGCGGCGGCGGCGGCACAGAACATTTTCACAAACATACACACACTGAACATCAACGCATAGTGTCGGTACAACATACATGAATACACACAGAACACAGAAACAGACAGACAGGCTGCGCATGCAAACGAAACGGTGTAGAGTGTGCACAATCAAACACGGATGGCATAGCGGCAGGGCATAGGATATGGTAGTATATGGGGGATAGCGTGAAACGCGCGTCCTGCGATGATCGAATCGAGTGTGAATGTTGTGTTGGGTGCAGGGTTTGCGTGGATAATGGACTCCGCGAATGCGATATAATAAACAACAAGCATAGAGACAGACAAAACAGACAGAGAGAGAATAGGTACATAATTATATTTATATACATAAAATCGAAACCTTACATCATACATAGAGAGCGAGTATATTAAAGGGTATATGTATGAAAGGCAAACGACGACAACACAATCACATAAAACAAAAATTCTATAATATTACAAATATAACAAAATACTTTCGATTCATGTGCTCGATCAGCGTATTGTGCAGAAACACACACACACACGTACATACGAAGGCCCTCATGGGAGTGTTTTCGACCAATTCGTACGTACGCAACCGTGGACGCTTGGCTCTGGGTTTTTGCTCTTTTCATAAACGATATAAGCTTGTTTGTAGCGGGAATACACACGCACACACACACACACACACACACCAATACACCCACACAATCACACTATACATCAGCATAAATGTACCGATAGAATTCACGTATTAACATCCCTTTCCCAAGTTCTCCAAAAATAATTCAGACAGGCAGACCACAAACCACACACACGACAAATCAATTTTCCAACACACAGTTCAGATATTTTCCAACATATTCTTCATATACACAATTATACATTGCACCGATATGTGTAACATAAATATAATAAAACCACACCTTTTCAGCGTGATCAAACGCACAGGAGACATCATCAGCCCACAATATAAACGACATTTAGATATACAAATTGTTACTATATTTCTACAACCACGAACACGAACACACACTCCCAACAACTGCTAATAAAAATCTATTTTGTTCCCGATTACATTTTCCGAAGACAGCAATATAAACGATTCAATCTAAAATATCAACTCACGAACACAGATAAATAAAATAACATAAAGTGTGTGTGTGAATGATTCCTTTCGTTTTTAGAGATTAGACGCAATTGATTTATATCGGAATCTCTTTTTGAACAACAATAAGAACACGTACTACACCAAACACCAACACGGAATCGGTGATTTATCGCAAATACGGAAGCGCTGGCTGATCACTTTGAGATAGAACATTGCCGTTTTCAAGACAGACCAACACCCAATCGCACACCCTATTTGGCTTGTTTTGTTTTGGCGCGTATCAAACACCCACAGTCAACATCCTAAAATTCACTTTGTATGAGAATTCGTGAGCATCCATGTTGCATAAGCAAAATAACTACCGATGTGTAGTAGAAATATATTTCCCTGTTATTCACTGCCATTATTTACAACATAGTGCTGTTGTCATTACACCATTGTCTCTCGGATCGTCGTCGTCAATATTAAATTCATCAATCAACAGAATATAATTATTTTGAAAAATCCAAAAACAGCACACACCTTTTTGCAAACCAATCACTGAAACGATTTTCGCTATGATTTCGGCGTAAATATGTGTACCTCAAACTGATCTGCATTTGTTGCGAGTCTTTTTACAAAACAAAACTTTAACAAATATAAAACACATGAAGCAAATAACAACAAATCTATAAACAAGAACATATGGATCGATCGTCTGAATTTATATAATATGGTCAAAATATAAAAGACAAAAAACATGAGAATAAACAAAAAATATAGCAACGTTATATTTCTATATATTAGGTGAATAATTGTTGTTTTTTTATACAAACAAAATATATATACACACATTATATATTAAATAAAATGTAATGCAATACACACTCAAATTATATGATGATGCACACCACCCACGCGCATATAGCAACATGGATTACATACGAAGAAAAAAACCTTATTATATACACACACATACAAAAGACTAGAATAATTTAGAGAGAATACACTCACACAAACACAACCACTCCTCCCACATGCAAATTCTTGTAATTTCTAGACTAATATAACATTAATTCTATTACAAATCTACAACCAATAAACACACAAATCGACACGAAGACATTCTCACACACACACACAGACGCACACACACTTTATGGGTGCTTCAACATAGACAGATGCGAACATTCAAAACATACACGGTTCATAAGTAATAAATAATTAAAAGACAAGCACACAATCATACAGACTCTGTATATTATTAATAAATATATACATTTATATAACGATGTATATGTATGAATTAATTGCCTTAAACGAGAATAAAAAACAAGATATCTAGTATAAGACGACTCACACGAACACAATTCACACAATCGCATACTGCATGAATCGCGTTATACAAAATATATGGGGAATAAGCGCAAATATATAACATCTTCAGACCATAATATGCCGACACGAAATAGTAATGAAAACAAATTTCATGCATATGTATATAATATATGAAATATATTAAACATACAAATTACAGTACATTACATTACGAGAAAAATATATACACACTGTTGAAAATCTACCTTTACAATAGTCGCGTTAAAACACAAACAAATCGAGAAACTAAACGCAAATTCTATACATCAATAATACTGCAGACCCTCATACAGACAGACACAAACCATCCCCAAAACCTTCATGTTACAAGTTCGATACGACTAAAAAATCCAACCACTATCACAATTGTAAACACCAAATTCCGAGCATTAAAAGCGTTACACATTACCACCTCCATCCCTTTGCAACAAACAAAAATTCAAACCACACTGAAACGGTTCTCCACTTTCCTCTTAACATGAAAGAAATACGGCAGTCTTTCAAACGAACCATTCAACTCTCCCCCTTCTCACAGCATTTCACGAACGAAAATATACAACACATCTACCAAAAATTCTTAGGAATTTCATTCATTTACTATATCCAGAGAACACCAACAGATATGTATGCAATAATTATGATATAATATCACGAACATCCCCTGAACCATATTTCACCCACACTCGGACTCAAACCTGGTACGGATTCAAACACTAGTGAACTGAAAGCAATTTCGATATTTCAGCAGAAGTTGAACTGAGACGTATCCACACCCACAAACATCCCTCTTTCTTTCACCTATCTCTCACAAACCGCAGACCAGGGTTTAGTATGAAATAATAATATATTATATTATTGTTCAATACATTGTTATTAATTATTATTATTATATTTTATTTTATATATTACATTATACAGATACTATATACTTTGATTATTATCTATATTCTACTCAACTGAAGAACAGCAAAACAGCAACAAGAACATAATCTAGATCTTGTTTATATAAGAGAATTTAGCAAAAACAAACTCTGTTCAGTTTTTTGGGTAGGTGTAAGTTGAATATATACAAATAAAGACGTAAAACCTATACGTAACACGAATACTGAATACTATACTGTTTCATTGGTGCCAAATGTTAAATATGAAACGATTACGATAACAAAAAAAGTGGAACAAATTTGAATCCACTATTATATATTTTAAATATACGAACGTGTTCTGCTCGCTGGAACACTCTGTAGGCGAAGTGGAATCCTCACAAATCTATTTTTTGTAAAGCGTCACGTTCGAAGTGGAACGTGAATTGGTGAATTGGTTGAGTCCGCACAACTAAATAAGACCCTTTATTACCGAAGGTAGTTATTCTCTCTTGAACGGAGTTTTACTGACGTGATTAAGGAATTTCGGTTATCATATATTCGTGTTCAAAGAATATGTGAAATATATAAGAATGCCCATACATAAATTCAAACACGAAGACACTGTACGCATTCCAAATTACTCCTGGGTTGCTACTATCCAACATTTGTAATCGCCCTATCAAACGACAGCTTACCTTATCGAGGAGCTTTACTGTTTTGACACACAAAAAAAATCTACACAAAATGTCGAAAACTACACACTTCGG
The DNA here is from genome assembly GCA_024741255.1 of Exechia fusca. Taxonomy (NCBI): domain Eukaryota; kingdom Metazoa; phylum Arthropoda; class Insecta; order Diptera; family Mycetophilidae; genus Exechia; species Exechia fusca. Next base: position 5,981 of record JANTBZ010081785.1, on the reverse strand, counting down.
CAACCCTGGCTGCACGCTGCATGCAATCTGTCACAATTGCAATTGCATTCACTCGCGTGCGCTAGAGGAAACAATTTACTCCGAATTTATACAGGATTAATATCCGAGTCCCCACCCCAAATAACGTGCAGGACGATCGTGTATCCTTCTAATCTCCAATTCACTGCAAATACTCGTGTAATCTTTCGAAACAACACGCGTGCAGTGAAAGTGTCGGCTCGATCAGAAAACTTACATCGTCATTAGTGAGCATTGCAACAACAACTCCCTCGAAGTAAATAAGTAAATAAGTGTTGTGAACGTAAACACGCGACGCGCGTTGTCTGTTTGTGTGTGTGTGTTTGCGTACTTTTATTGTGCATTTGCATTACACTCAGCTGTTGCTTTTTTTGCGTGAGATTACGAATTCATCGCTTATATGATCCAACACCCACCACCCACATCGCAGTGTCTGCCAAAGTGTCTCGTCGCATCCTCCGCCACTCGCTATCATCGCGTCATTGCGTCGTGAATAAATAATCCCCCATACTACGCTAACTTTGCGCTCACAAAGACACTCGTGAATCTGCAATAGATCTCGCTCAAAACTTGTTTTCATCAATCGCGCGCGCGTCAACAAACGCGTTGATGTTGCTTGTACTGGCCACATCAGTCGTCCGTCTGTTGATCGGTGCCTCCAAGCAGCTTTTGTGGTAAGCATATACGGACCAGCACACACATCGTAATGAAATACACACAAATACAACCCTAGCTCAATAATTTGAAACATTTACGAAATCGTTACGTTAGGGAGAAATATATAGGGAGAAATAGTCTAACGTATAACTTTCAAGGACATTTTTCACATTTTTTTTCAATGAATAGGATTTGTGCAGAACTGCATTATCTTTCGATTGAATATACACACATAGCTCTAACTCCACTCCAGTGAGTAGTTGTGGCCTATCAATAACCAATCTCGAAAATAGAAAATCGTTCGACAATTTCTCCATGTATGAACGGGGAGGTCTTTCTTAGGACGTACTCAGCCAAGACAAGACTTTTATTAAACGATGTTTCAGAATATTATAGAACAATGTTAACTACATCATTACATGTTTTGCGTGACTCCTACTGTTCATACAAAACGTGAAACAAGCACAATTTCGTGTATGTTTCAAATTAATGAGCTAGACTAGTACATTATCGCTATCGACTCGGCCCAGAAAGTGCGGTGTTTGTGTGCGTGTGTGTGCAAGTTATCAAAACATCGTCGCTTGTGTCGTGGAGAAGGGGGAGACATTTATCAATCGCAGCAGCGAGATAGAGAGAGATAAGTTTGCCGGTGTGTATTTCGGCCACTGAACAATCATTCCAACCCGAATGTTGGCAACAGTTTACTTCAATATTTCCGTGCATCAAGACGAATCCGATCGTCTTTCCGCGCAGGTTCTTCTTCTTTTATTGGTTCTACAATCTCAAAAGATTTTGACCTCCGTTCCCCGCAGGTAAACGCTTACAATAATTCAGTGACTCGCTCCCAGCTTAAATTTTGATGTTTACTGCAAACACAAAACTACTCGCGGCGCATTCACATCACAAACACTTACACTTACTTGTGTGTGGGAATTGTGTGCCTCTCAGTGCCACAACAAGCCCATAGCGCACACTCGAACACAGCCACTATTCTCACTATCGCGCACTGACTGACAGTGAACTACATAAAAGCGCGTCTTTCTCTGTGTGCTGCTGTTAGTTGTGTGCCGACTATCGAAAGCAAAACAACTTGCGCGCGCGCGTTCGCTGGCTCGCGTCTCTCACGACCACACAAAGTTGTTGATTCATCATTCCTCTACAAACCCAAACCTAACTCATTCAACCCATCCATCCGCCACCCAACCCCTTGGCCAACGATCCACGCAACAGCACCAACACCGCCACCGAAACACGTACACCATGACCGAAGCGCCAAACAGCCAATCCAGCCCCAAGAGCGCCGACCTAGTCCCCATTACGCCCGCGACAGACTCCCGGTAAATATCATCTGCTTGCCTGTGCCTGTGCGCGTGTCCTTTTAGTGTGGAGCCAAATCATCGCATCATTGTTGTCGTGTGATAGTCTCTCATTCAGCTTTGTGCGCCAATATAATCGCGTGCGCAAAATCACGACGCAATAGCCGTGTTTTAGCGTACCGAGAGCGCAATGCGTTGATCGTAGTATTGCGCGAATTGCGAGTGATGTGATGTGTTACTTAACATTTGCCAGCTGATCGCGACGATCACCCCACCGAGAGAGTGTTGAATGCACACACAATGGCACGTTTTGTGTGTGGTGTCGTCAGTGTGTGTGTGATTCGCTTCGTCGTAGTCGTCGTTATCAGCTATCAGCATTGCACTCGTCTGTACACAAAATCCCCCCATCCACATTCGCGCATCTGCTGCTGGCGCATTCGTATCGCGAATCGCGTCGTCGACGCGCGTGCGCGTGCGTGTGACTTCACAGCCCAAAGTCCGCGAGGCCTCGGATACAATGTCCGAGAGCGTGGAACGTGTTTCGAACCAGACGCTCGTTTAATATCGCAATGCAATGGCACCTTGCACACACAATTCCTCCAGCCACACGAGCAGAAAAAAACTCTGACTAATATGCAGGTACATGCGTGACTCGCGTGACTCGCGGTCGAAACTGCCAGTCATCGTTACACGCGAGAATCACATAAAAGTGGTGTGTGTACAATCGAAGAAGGTATTCGCGGTTCTGTGCGTTCTGCGTGACGTATTTCAACGAATTTCGTCAGCGCGTGTACGCGGATTATGGTATGGTTCATGTTATGGCCGATGGGGCTTATGCAATGCGAGGCGACAACGATGCGATGATTAGATCGAATGAGTGCGATAGAATGTGTGTGTACTGAGTTTTGGACAGATACGACAACGAAACAAACTCTGAGTCGTTTACGCGACATTACACGAAATCAGTGGAACGTGTGACGTCAAGTCACCGCAGCCAGCAGCAAGTGATTAGTGCAGTACGCAACACGCGCATGCGCACATGGGCGACACATTCGCATTCGTATGTTGTGTGTATGAATACAAACCGACGTGACGTCGTCGCAGTAACCTTGCTTCGTCGTGAACAACGCGAGAGATCTCACGCGATTCGCTTGTCGGAATAACCGGGCGCTCATCATTTCATCCCTCTTCTTCGTTCCAATCCGTGCGCACAGGTCGTTTCTGTGCTGGCTGAAGTGGTCGAGCAGATCGTCGCTCACCATGCTGCGACTCGCCGAAAAGAAGATCTTCTCATGTGAGTATAAACTGCTTGAACTGCATTGATGATGAATTAAAAGAAAGTGAGACAGTTTGTGCAACATAGTTTTTATGAGCCTCCTGTAACGGCTTTGTACATTCGTCAGGTTCAAATAAAAAGAATGGTATTGCTCGATAATTTATGCGGGTATAATTAAGCGAAATATTCGTTTCAGTTCCGAGCTATTCCTATTCTGCATTCATGTTAAATTCTATATGGGTCACAGAAAATCACGAAGAACAAAAAACAAAACTATGGCATAGCAAAGCTGTCGTGTACAAAAGGACATAGCATAGTGGGCCCAGATTGGCGGCTTGCTGCAGTCATCCACTCTTGTGAAGGCCATTCCTTCATTCACTCCGTGTACAAATTGACATGGTACAATATAACAATATTATCAGTCTTTTACTACTCCATCGAGCTACAATAATAAATACATTCCAATGATTCAGTTTTGTTGAATAGACATCGTTCTATCATATACACAATATATCGCGAGACAAAAGTCTCATCTCATGGATAGAATGATGTGTATTCAGCAAACCTGTATCATTTGAATGTTCAGATTTGTATACCTTGTCCTCCGAAAATGGTGGGAAACTTGGACAATTTGTAAATTAAAGCTCTTTTCTTTGTTTTTTGCCATCGTATACGAATATTCTTTTTTCGATTTTGAGCTCGCGCGGAAGACATTATACAAAGAGTTTTTGCATGTCCAAGAGCATATCCAAGAAAATAAAAATAAAACAAAAAAAATGTATATGGGTTCATCGATTTTTAGCAACCGTGCTTTCTAGTCTTCATGCATTACTTTGTGGACTTATAGATGTTTTCGTATGTAACTGCCACATTTGGGTGTCTAGTATGCGCTTCATCTTCGGTGTCCAAATGGCCAGTACGGAATTTTGAAAAAATCGCGAACATTTTTGTTGGCTGGGGCCAAACCCAGATAATATTTTCTGAAGACATGATTCGACTCGGGCCCTATTTGCCCATAGAAAACAGCGTTTTACGAAGACACGAAAGTAAATGTTTTCTATTCCTTCGCAATAACAAAAGTTGCTTTATTCAAAATGAAATATCTCACGAACCAAAAGTTCCATCGATGTAAATTGTTGTTTTCGTTCCTTTGAATAAATGATTTCATAAAAAAAAACTTGTCCTTCTAGTAAACGGCACGGAGTTTCCGGACTAACTGTTACAATGTAAAAATTAGGTTGTAAGTTCGGCAAACCCACCGATACGACAAAAGTTTTCTTTTACTGATAAGTTCACTCTACCCACCCCCTCGCGCACAGTCCTCAAGTCGCCGCATCGCGGCTTCTTCGTCGACATCGGCCCCGCCGTCGGCGAGGCCGACAAAATCTGGACCATCTCGATGAACACCGAATCCAAACGCACGCCGCTCGTCCTCATCCACGGCATGGCCGCCGGCGTCGGCTTCTGGGTGCTCAATCTGGACGCCCTCTCGCACAACCGTCCCGTCTACGCCATCGACATCCTCGGCTTCGGCCGCAGCACCCGGCCCTTCTTCAGCACCGATCCCATCGAAGCCGAGCGCCAGCTCGTCAAATCCATCGAGGAGTGGCGACGCGAGATGAACATCCCGAAGATGATCCTGCTCGGCCACTCGCTGGGCGGCTTCCTGTCGACCAGCTACACAATGGAGCACCCCGATCGCGTGGCGCACCTGATCCTCGCCGATCCGTGGGGCTTCCAGGAGAAGCCGACGGAGACGAAGGCGCCGCTGTGGGTGCGCGCCATCGCCAAGGCGCTGACGCCGATGAATCCGCTGTGGGTGATGCGGGCGGCCGGGCCGTACGGCCAGTGGGTGGTGGAGAAGACGCGACCGGATCTGATCCGGAAATTCGCCGAACACATTGACTTTGGGCCGCAGGAGACGAACAACGTGTTTGCGCAGTACATCCATCAGTGCAATGCGCAGACGCCGAGCGGCGAGAGTGCGTTCCACTCGATGATGGTGGGGCTGGGCTGGGCGAAGCACCCGATGCTGCCGCGCATGGAGAAGCTGCGCGCCGATGTGCCGATCACGCTGCTGTACGGCTCGCGGTCGTGGATCGACCAGTCGAACTGGAACGAGCTGAAGGCGAAGCGGAACAGTGTGCACGTGCAGCCGATCAATGGGGCGGGGCATCAGATTTTCGTCGATAAGCCGGAGGTGTTCAATGAGTACGTGCTGGCGGCGTGCGAGGAGAGCGACGAGGCGGAGGCGGCGGCCGGGATGAAGGGGGTGATGTCAGCAGGTGAGAAGGAGGAGGAGGAATGAGATGGAAAATAGGAAGAATTGCTAGGAGGATCGAGGAGGAGGAGGAGCAAGAGGAATTGACGACAGTCTGTGTCGAGATGCGATGTGCATGAACTAAATGTTTGTGTTGTGTCTGTGTGTTGCAGTGCTGGCGGCCGGTTTGAATGGCAGCCGGGAGTCGGTGATCAGCAATAACAATAATGGCGCGGGTGATTCGGGTGAGTAACTCTGAAAAGTCGGGCTGAACGGAATTCGCGGTTGTTTGATGAGTAGCGAATACCTGTTCACATTCCACATTTTAGAACGTGTCGACTTCAATTGTCTTCTTACTGAAGCTCAATACCGTTCCATTGGCCGGTGTTATGGAAAATCCGATGGGTGCAACATCAAAATTGCGATCCGACCCTCGGATTTTTCTTCACGAGAG